>JADDOH010000033.1:0-52944 GCA_016648135.1 Agrypnia vestita
AGCGAGTGGAGAGGGTGGAGGGGGAATGTGGGACGGGAGTAGAAGGGAAGATATAATGTACAAATTAGTTTGGGTGCGGTAGTGTAGATATTGGTTGTTTTATGTTTCTTATTGTTGCGTTGAAAATGTTAATGTGGTGATAGTTTGTGTTAAATGAATTTGTGGATCTGTACATAAAGGAGTTTTGTTTTGAGTTGGTCTTACAAAAGGGGACATGAAAAGTAGGTGAATGTCTGTTATTGCGAGTTGGGATGTGGTAAGATATTCGTTGAAGAAGTTCCGGACTATCAACTAGATTGTGTGTTATTTTGAATAGCATCACCGCGTCAGCTATGTTTCTTCGACGAGTTAGGGTCTGCATGTTAAAAAACTGTTAAAAAGCATTTTTTACATATTTAATCCATCTTTTGAGAACGATTTGCGTCCTTTAACTATTCAGATTTAAGTTGGCGAATGGCTTAAATCAAAATTTACTGTTGCTTTCGTTAAAAAATGTTGTTGTCGAGGATATTGAAAATAAGATTCATTCATCTTCTAGTTATTCTGGTGTCTTTAAGTTTCCGTATTTTTAAGACATTTCTGCCTGACTTTTCATTGCAGGGTCCATCAGCCATGATAATGGACTCTGAATCGTCGGCCAGAAATGTCGTAAAGACAGGGCACAATACAAGCACTAGAAACCAGAAGATTCTGCCATTAACCTTCTGGATTAACCAGCTCACTGTCATGGGCAGGAAAGGAAAACTGTCAGGGCCTTCTCCTCTGACCCAAACTCACTTATCGGACTGTCTACTAAATTCAACATGAAAAAAAGTAACCCATAAAAACCAAGTTTTAACCATACTCCCTTTCTTTGTAAAATATAACAATAATTAAAGACGAATTAAAACATATAACATAACACTAAACTTACAGAAATTTAATATATTTCTAAAATGTCAGATGTTTTGAGATGTCAAGATTTTGATAGATTCAATTATCATCAATATCGTATCTTATGAATTTCCAGCGTCAAATGATTTAGTCAGAATCAGAAAGTATTTGAGTAATGTAGAATTCTTCAAAACTAAGCAGAAATCTAAAAGAAATAAATTAGTGATGTACGGAGTAATTCAAATTTAGAAAATATTCCGCGACGTTATCGGTCCGCCGCGGCGTTGCTCATCAAACTTTTCTAATGATTCCAATTTGAAAAAACCAATAAAATTTCTAAAACTCCGAAATTATACTATAATTATTATTTTTTTAACGAAAATTTGATAGATCTTCTTGATCGTCGCCACGAGTCTGCTTGCCAAGTTTCAGCTCGATTGGATCACGGGAAAAGGGTCAAAAATCGATCAAAATTTTTGTTGACGGCAAGCAAGCAGATGCCACGAGTTAATATAAAGGGAGTAAAAATGAGCGGATACATGGCAATGTCCAATCTTCATTCTGCGGATAACCTGTTGGGATCGTTTTGTAATTCTGAAATTAAAAATGCACAGTGATAACAGTTTAAAATCCAAGGCGTGTACGGCAGATAGTATCAAGACGGCCTACAAGAGGTAGGCGTTGTCCAGCATACTGGACAACAACAGAAATGTCAAAGGATGGATGGCGCTCTGTAGTGCCTGCAGTCATTGACTATGAGGATTCTAAAAATATAAGAATAAGTAAATAAATAAAGTTAGTTAGTTCGTTTCTTCGATTTCAAAAATTCATTCACCAATAATTAAATAAAACACGACTTGGCGTACACCAGTAAATATTTATTTTCTTTATTCAATATGAATAAATACCTCTACAAGTTTCGGTCACGAAGTTCTCTTCCTCGGGAAAATACAACGTATATCCCCCTAAGAAAGGGATCTTCGTTCCCGAAACTTGCAATATTCAATAAAGAAAATAAATATTTAGTGGTGTACACCAAGTCGTGTTTTATTTAATTATTAAATATGTCACCACAAAGTTATAAATCGTTCATTCAAGAAGTCTTTCACCAATATTTAGAATGGATCTTCAGAGTGGATATAATCTATATTATCCGGTTAAAATGAAAAGGCTTTTCCTGGAAACCAATTTTGCAACTTAAGTCGATGGAAAAACGGTCCAGCGAATGCGTTTCTTACGTATTCTGCCATAACGGTAAGGATATGTGGATGCTTTTTATAAAAAAGTTGTAGATCTTAAAAAGGATTGTAGAAAGGCCGTAATGACATTTATCTGTATGTTAACGTTAATTCACAAATTCATAAAACATGATTTAAAGATATATATAAAATTAATTTTAATCTGTCAGGGATAATTTAAGTAAGTAATGTTAAATTTTATCAAAGTAAATTTGCAGGGAAATTTTATGTAGACAAATATTGCCTTTAACGCAACATTGTTTGGACGAGTAGTTTAGATTTTACCTTTTTGCCAATTTTTCGCTTAAAATAATGAATATCTTTTATCACGTATGCGTTACTAAAATATTTATATAACGACACCAATGGCCTCGCAGCGGTCACTGCCAGCGACGAAGCGGCCGTTATAGCCGACCATACTGTCAGCAGAGCAAAAACAATCGGCCGCACAGCGACCCAGACAGTCGCCCGACGATGTATTAATTGCTAGTATTCAATATTTGTATATATATGTTCTGAGAACGTAATTATTGGATTTGTCCTCTGTCCACATTATTCTGTAATAACAAAGTTTTATTCTTTCTACTAACTATATATGTTTTCTTTTCTTTTTAGATGCCTCTGCAAATCTGCTTTTTATTTATTTCTCACCTTGGCTACATTCATGTTTACATTGTATTAATCATTTGTTTTATTTCTCTGCTATTGCAGATGTCAGACGACACAGTTTATTATTCTTAATTTATTTGACTTTATTACAGATGTCGGACCACAACACATATCTACTTGTAATTTTACTCTTTATACGTATTACTTTTTTTTTACATTTTGCTTTGTTTATAAAATTTCTTCTTTGTGACACTAATAAAGAGTTAGTTTTGTGGGTGAGGGACAGTGACTGGATTTTTTCAGGCCTCTCCTTGCTTAGCCGTCCTTTACCAACACCTTATTGTCTAGGAGGTGTTGCCTTTACACAACTCAGCTCAGAGATGGCCATTAGAGAAAAAAATGTCAACCTGGCAGCGCATGAGTAGGACAAATACGTCAGCTTTCGCAAATTTTTAATTATCAAAATTTAATTTTAAAAATCAATTTTTATGTTCACAGATAATAAATATAGATTATCTTTCTTATTGAATTATTTTCTTATGAATTATTATTAATTACATGTAGTAGGTACCTATCTGTATTGGGTATGCAAATCTCGGTTAATTCATTTATTTAAAAAAAATTAAGGCCCAGAGAGTAATATTCTTATGATAGAGTCTTGAACGCTTACAGAAAATGCTCATCATTTTCCTGGATGACCGAGTTTGCATGTCCGTTTGTGCTCGTCAACCCTTTTGGAAATTGTACGCGCCGTTTGTCCCACGTATACTTTATTGCAGTCTTGTCAGTCGAGTCTATACAAACCGTCTGTTTCTAATCGATCTAAATAATCTAATTTCGACATGGTATCGCAAGCCAATACTTAACTCAACATCAACACTCACAACAACACATCAGCCCTGACGATGGACCCTGCAATGGGATCCGAAACGTCAGATCGGCGCCAAGCGCATCTTTTAAATATGCTGTGTTTGCTACCAAATAGCGGAATATTGCCGCTTTTGCTGTTTACATAATTGGAAATTAATGTCTTATTTGCTATGACATTTCGGTCTGAATTCGAAATCAACATTCACTTTAGTATGGAGCGGCCATTTAGTCACGTAACACATTCGTGGGGGTTGATTGGTTGAAGTGGATGTTTCTGCCTTTGATTTTTACACTGCAAGAATATTGTTTTCTTTGTTTTAAATAGTTATTTGAAAACAGGATTTTTGATATCACTAACTAACTTGGAAGCCGTAGAAATGAAAAAAAATACTATTTCGGGGGAAAAAATAATGAATAACAATTATTCTTATAATCCATATTAATATTAACGACCGGAAAAAACCTCCCTTATCCATGCCCCACCCCATTACAGGAATACGTTGGATATACAAAGCATTCAGATGATTAATTAATTACACCCGATTATGAGACCGACGAAAAAGGAATCCATCGAGACGAAATTAATTTAAATTAAATTAAACAAGTTATACTCTAGCTGTACACCCCTTGTTAATATTATTTTCGGAAACTCTCTTAATAAGTTTAAAGCGTTGAAACAATATCACTATATTTTTTTTACATTAAGATCCAATCAACAACCAATAAACCGAGGTAAGAACTTCATAAGAATCAGACCGGAGTATTGCTCAATTTTTATGTGCTTATAAATACAGGCAATAACTCCTGAAGAATATCATTAAATTCTCATGTTTCTTGACAAAATAAAAACTTGTTAACATGCTGGCGTACGATGGTTTATCCAAGACACAAACCGTTCAGTCGTTTCACTGGATTATTTAAAAGTAGACTAATAATATTATAGTGCTGCCTAGAGCCGCCCAGAATATAATTTGTCACAAATCATGTTATTATATAAATTATTTTAGAACTTGATTATTTGTTTCAGTTAATCAGTTAAGTTGTAGACATTATGGTAGACCTTTTTTGGTACAACTTTTTTTCTAAAAACTGAGTTATCATTTTGTCACTAATATAATTTCATGACGTACTGACATTCTCATCGTGTAAGCAGTAAGTAGTTTAGTTTTGTGTCGAATGATTCGGATAGAGGGACACATTATTCGTATGGAATGGGCGTTTTATTTTTAGTTATTGGGAATATGGAAAGTAGAGGCAAAGCATTGGGGAAAGCTAAGTAATTAATAAGTGGGTTTTTTTTTCATTTTTAAATACGCCAACATATAAAAAATCTACGAAAATTGTATAATTTCTAAAATATTTAGAAAAAACCACTTTCGTGCGTGTAGCGACATTATGTAGCTGCCTTTATTTAAGCAGATTCTTTAATAAAGCAAAAATTTAATTAAATTAATGGCAGGCTGTTAATCAGACGTATAATCTGACCATTAAACTCTTCCTCGACCTTTTTGAATAAGTTAATTAACTATAATGATTGCCTCTAAGAATAAATATTAACGCGAGGAAACGTGACAGGGGATATGTATTCTCGATTATAATCTTTTGATCTGTGCAAACGTGTTTTGTTGATGTACCTACTATTCAGCTATTTAATAATCTGTGCTGCATTTAAAGGTTATCAAATTTATCATTAATCGCAATATATTATGATTAATTATACCAATATAAGTAATAATAATTATAATTGATAATTTGCGAAAAATGTTTTAAGTTGTTGTTGACTAATGCCATATAAACCTTCGGTAATACTATTTACAGTGCGTTTGTAGATATATTCTATAACACTTATTTTTGCCTTTCTCAACACTGAGCTTTCTAGTGAGACAGACACAGTAAAATTAAACCGTAAGAATGTATATTAAATAAAGCCTAGAATAAATAAAAAAGAAATAAATAAAAACAGTTTGACTATTTTCAAAAGAAAAACGCAATCGATTCTGACAGTGATAGTTCTCATATTAAAATCTACTAATATTTATAATACTGTTTTATTACTCACATAACAATAAATCAGGTTATACCTGCTCACAGGTTAACTTGGGGTAAAACAAAACAAAAACAGTAAAACAACTCAGAAATTGTTGAATTTTTCATTCATCACATCATATAGTGTGCTATTATGGGATTCTTATTAAAACAAGATATGAAAAAAATTAATTAGACACTGATTTCGAATAATACGTCATTAATTATTTAAAAAATAATAATGTTATATTAGGTACCGCTTATCATTTTCTCTAGATTTTCAACATTTTATTATAGAATATATTTTATATGAGGCTACCCCAGACCGTTAAAATTAAAAATAAAACGAAAAAATGTTGTTCTTTCCTTATACAACGAGTAGTAAGAAAACATTTTTCTCATTGCCGAGATTCGTTGGCTCAAAATTTTTTTATGGTAAATCATGCATCGATACTAGTAGTCGTTGATAACGCGGTCAACTCAACATAATTTTTTTTTTCAATTTTTAATTTGTTTTTTTCACAACCCCTGATAACTATGGTACCAGCAACAGTGCCATAATAATGCAATTACGTATTTCGCCATTGCATGTCTACGTGTCTTATATTGAAATTGTTGATTGCATTCTCCTTTAATTAGATGGCATAGTTCCAACAATTCATTACAGCCAACATTTTCCCCATCGTTATTGACAGGGCCTGCACAACCATAATTGAAATAATATTATATTAATCATAATTCATGTTGGTATTAATCATTGTAACATTCCGATTTCTTCGCAATGGCGTGACGGCCTTGAAAATTTTAAATTAATGAAATAAAATAAGTATTCATTTACTATCGTTTTTGCTCTAATCTGACAGTTAGAAACGATGAAAAATGTGTGTTCTTATTGTCAGTTTCGGTTTATTCGCCAATACAAGCGATGCTTTGTTTTAAAATAAATAGAATTGACGGCGATGTATTTTTTTTATTAAATTCATTTGGTGAATGTACAAACTTAAGAGTGTATTCAATATAATATAATTAATACACATTTATATTACACGCTTGTTGTTCATATAACTCGAAAGAAACCGTAGGTACATGGTCAGCAGAGAGCCACATAAGCTTGGAAATTAAGATAAAGATTATTTGTATGTAAATAGAGAGGATTTTTTAAATTTAAATTTCTAGAACATTTTATGTGCGTTCATACGTTTCCTTTTCATTTTAATGTACGCATAAGAATTGTAAATGGCTTTAATTATTTAAATGAAATAAATTCAAAGAGCTTAATATGAATATAAAATAGAGGCTATATTTGCAACTACCAATCGAAATCACCGTAATGGCACAATAAACAATATGTTTAAATTTATTGTACCAAAAACGAAAACTAATTTTGGACAACGCAACGGCGTGTCAGTTTCCTCACACTAAGGATTTCGAACGATTAAGATGTATGTCTCACAGAGGCGATTATTTATATGGAAAGTAAGTCTTTAGGTGTTTATAATGTTTTTTAATTATCTTTACACAATGTAACATTCGCCGATTCCACCCATTACTGACATCTATCAAATTATTGGGAGTTGTATACACCTATGTTATTTATATACCACGTTTTACGTTTCACTATGATATCCATAATTATCTTGATAAATGACGATCCCTCTGGATATCTTCTTCTTCTTCTTTCTTGGCGTTTGGCTGGATATCAACAAATGCCGTATTTGTGTTCTTGAAAATTTTGATCATTCTCAAAAAAATTCTGATTACTAAATATTCAAACAAAATATCAATTTTTGATGTGTAACATCTTTCCTCTCGCTTTCCTGCAATCTGCGGCAGTGATTTCGTGAAAATGGACGAAAATGCGTAACAGGAAATAAGACGCCGGGGAAGCGCGCGCAATATTACTTGGCGAATGAGCGCGCGCGAGTCGCGCGCCATGGAAAGATCATCCTTTATAATCAATGAAATCTGACAGTCGTATATTAAATGATATTAATGTGTTTTTTTAAAAGAAATATGTGAGAATTACGACGTTCAAGCGATAATTTTTTTGATAGAATGAAATGAGGAAAATTAGAATGCGCGGATCAAATCGAAAACCTGCTATCATCTAAAAAATATCACATTTGGACATTGACTGGCTTCAGAAATGTCAGTTTTAAAAACATGTTACATATTGTTGATATTCAATATGTAATATCTCGAGATGTATTATAAAAGATGACTTATTAAAAATCTGTTCGACAAAAATTAAGTTCGATATATCTTTAAACGATTTTGTTAAAAACAATAATGGCCGTTATGGATTTTAATCATAAACGAAACCATTATAAAACATCTGTTTACGAAAAATGTTGATTCAAATCCGCTGAAGTGATTCAAATAGTTTCCAATTTGTAAGGCGATATAATATATTCGTGTGTATGTCAAGGTACCTACCCAGATTCGTATTAAATATGTTAATGGATGTTTTATCATGTTTTTCAAATCAAAAAATTTTTTAAAGACAATTATGAAATTTCTACTTGCATGTTCTCTAATTTAAATTAATTCTTTTTCTTTTTCGTAAGGTTCTATGCATTTTATGTGAAGTAAGGCGTTTATTGCATACAGTTTTCGGTTTTTCTATATTTTGGAATTCAAAATGTGATGTTGATAGATACATACCACTCTGCATAGTATTAATGTAATTAGTTATTTATTTATTTATATATTTATGTATTAATATTTATTATCTTCGACGTAACTCGAACGTTTGTAATCCTATTTGAATTTGGAAAAATACCACAGATTACTATCTTCGTCTACCATAGAATGCACATACGTACGGGTACGGTAAATGACGCTTCGACCGAGCAGCGGGCGCTTTGGCCGAGCAGCAGGAAATACGACCGCGCAGCGGACACTTAGACCGCGCCGCGGGCGCTTCGACTGCGCAGCAGTCCGAAGACATAGAATAACACAGATAGCTCTCTTCTTTTACTTCTGAACACACATGGGTACGCAATCTATTATATATATTTTAATACATGTATATATAAATGATTTTTGTTAATAAGTGTCTGAAAAAATGCAGATTATTGATAAAAAAATGCAAATGAGTAATAATTAATAAGTATTCGAATAAATATTACCGTATTTAGCTTTTTTGAATTTTTTGGTTAATTTCTGTCGCTGCTCAATTGATATTTTTAATTGAGAGATGTCAAAAGTCACACATCATATGCGACTACTGTAAGGCTCGCACGTTTTTTATAGTATTTCTTTCCCCAATCCATCATATTTCTCATTCTTATCCATCGTCAAGTGATTGAAACATATTATTTATTATACATGAAGTAGGTAGAAAAGGTATAAAAATCTTAATATCCTAATACAACGAACATGTACAATTTTATTTGTAATTTATTGTCTTTTAAACAATTGTAATTGATTGTAGATTGAAATTACGTACCCTACACGTAGATTCCTACCTCAATTATAAGTCGAAAATGTGGCAACATCAATATCCTAAAATTAATAGTTATAGAATTAAGCGACTTAAATGTTTGCATTTTTTCGATATTTCTGACCATGTTCTGTAACACATTGAAATATAATTAAACTTATATTGCGACGTAACCACGCAAATTACGAATATTATACATTTATTTGCTGTAATACAAGTCTTCAAATAAGTATCTAAAAAACAAACTTTGATGTCGCTTGTCGCAAAATATTTTGGTCTCAGGTACATCTAGCATACAGATGTTGTACCTATTGTAGAAAAAAATTTGGTCTTAGGTATAGACAGATCTTTCCATTTAAGAAAGTGATAGATTTAGTATATGTAAGCTGTGCGTACGATGTTTCGTTGTGTTGTTAGTACATATGTAAGCTGTGCGCACATTGTCTCGTTGTGTTGGTATTTACTGAGATAAACACCAACACAAGGAAACAATGTACCTCGTACGAACGGCTTACATATACTAGTTTGATTGTATTTCTTAAATGGAAAGAGGTCTACATTTAGCATATATATGTTCGCAGGAGCGTGAAGTGAGAACAAGAAACATGACTTTATTTAAACATATATTTGAAAAAAATTGAAATTAAATATTTATCTGGAAGAATATAATGAAATATTAAAGTCTGAATATTATGTTAATTATTGCGAAAGGAATATTATGATATAAACTCTTATTTCGGTTTCATTTGAAAATACATTCTAGTAATGTTTCTTGATCTCACTGCACGCGCCAGATATTTTGTATTATACAACTGAATAAATAAAACGAGAAACCTAGTTCCAGTAAAACATATGTTGTTTAAATGCAGCAGAATATTTTCGACTTTACCTACCTGCAACGTATTAAATGATTAATTAATTATATAATAGCAAATCATGACGCTTTATTGAATGCGCTGATTAAATATATTTCGCCGGTATGCGGTTTAATTAATTAAGTTTTAAAAACATTGCATTGAAATTGAATTTATCGTATGCACATGTCCGTATTTAGATGTAGGCACACTACCCACTCACACACTACGTACTGTGCTGTAGGACCTACTTGGAGGTACCGTGCATTGTTGTGTAGTTAAGTGAATAAATTAACATGAATCTATGGACACGCTTGGAATAAAAATGATGTTGAATTATTTTCTAATGAGACGATTTTATTTCAATTAAATCGGCTTTCCAGACAAGATTAATCGATACACGTACTTCAAGTAATTTCATAGGATGCATAAAATTATCGAAACATCTATAGGGGAAGTAGGGGGAATGGCGCTCACTTAAGGGAAAAAAAATCATATTTTTTATTTTTTAACTTTATATTGATACTATGACAAAATAACAACGGCTAATCTAATCACTTATCAATCATTTTAAACAAAACTTGAGAATTCTTCATTAAATAGTTAGTAATTAAGTATTAAAAAAAGACCCGGGGTAATACCGCTCAGGCAAAGCGATAATCACGCTCAAACCTGTGTCTACGAAAAAAACGCATAATATCAATTTTATCACGAATCATTGTGCTCTCGCTAAATATATTAGTTATTTACCAGAATAAATAATAATAACAATAAAAAAATAAAAAAATTGAGACTTGCCGTTAAAAATTATAAGTCAAAAATTACATCAGCGCGACCGCAAACAAACAAACGCACTTCACATTTTTTGCTGGGGGCATACTAGCAAATCATGTCATCGCCTTCTCACGCGTCACACCTTCCAAGCTTTACCCTTCGTCCCGTGTTTCTAGACACCGTGGTTCTCAAGTTATAAGTGTGAGCGGCATTACCCCGTGAGCGCCATTACCCCCGCTTCCTCTACGTCTGTTCTAGATAATATAACATTCCTCGACCCTGTCAAAATAATGCTAATGAAAGTCTGGATGTAACATGGTAATTTCAATTAATAAGAAAACAATTTCGCAATGCAAAAAGCAGAACTGCTGATTAAAGTTATTGAATAAATTATCCATACATCTGTCGAGTAATCAATTTTGTATTAAAATATTTTCAATATTTTTAATGATGATTCGGCTAGACGTTTCATCATGTTTCAAGTTTCAACTATTCTCGAAGTGGCGGACACTCCTGTACTGAAATACACATGTATCGCTTCTTTGTACGAATGCTAAAGCAAATGACGTCGTCCTCATTTAAAACAATTTTTTATGTACCATATAATCTCCCAAAATCTATTTATTTCCATATATATAATTACAATCTATAATTAATAATAATACAATGATGATAACTATTTCCGAATTCAATTATATATTTTATATCAATTGTCCGCCCTACTAGGTGAAAATCTGTCTCAGAGCAGACTTTTGAGTTTATTATATTTAATTCTAGGAATACAATACCTTACCTTACCATATCTTTATTATTTAAAAGTAATTTAAAGATTATTTATGTATACTTTATTAATAATAATTTAAAATAAGTTTGTTTGAAGCACGTGATGAAACGTAAAAATGTGTAAAATTAGGTTAATTTGGAAAAGGAGAAAATCATGTTATAATTATTGAATATAAATTTATTAATAAATCGTATTTTTTTAATAGTTCTTTGAAGCAAGTGACGAAACATAAAAATGTGTGAAATGCTAAGGTTAATTTGGAATAGGCGAAAAACATGTCATAATTATTGAATATAAATTTATTAATAGTTCGTAATCCTCACATTATTTATTGAAGTTGTTATGGACTTCTTATTTATTAAACATCCTCTGTCTAAGCCATTGAACAAAAATGGTATGAGAAAGCTAGCATATCGTTAACTTATTTATTAAGTTTTCATTTTTGATAGATAAATTGGAGCAAGTTGTTTCTTATGCCATGAGAATGATAAGTGATATTTGTTCCATAACTATGTCTAAGCTATGAATTATCTACATATATGAATTTAGGGTATATACAAACGGTTATATAAGTTAAGTGAGTATAATTATTAACCATGAGTTGTCGTCTTCTTCCACTTCTTCTTGCAGCTGCGCATTTTTTAATGTGTATGTCATGTATGTCCAAGATAATTAAAAAAGAAAATTGTGTAATCCCAGCGACCCATTTCAGAGGAATGTCAACTAATGGCTTAATATTTTTGACAGATGTTCGTTCATTAGAGAAATCTATTGATGTTTGAGACTATAATGGATGAAAGATTTCTTTGAGTTCTGTAATTAAACATACTTCGGGTTAATTAATTTTATTTTAGAACTCCGCACACGAGGTGGTTTATGACATATGTGAATAATTTCATAAACCCCTGCGACATACAATCAACGTTTTAACCCTTTCGCGGGCCGCGGGATTAGGTATAAATTTTCTGAAAAATACAATGCGAGGCAAAGCTTTTTTTAAGCGTCTCCTAATTTTCAAGTGTTGGTGTTTGCACTGTTTGCAGGCGCAAGTTACACCTCTTTCCATTTAAGAAAGACAATCGAATTAGTATGTGTGAGCCGAGCGTATGACGCACGACAATACAATTACACGACTATCACAGACTTGACAATTTCACGACGACTTAAGAAGGGTGAAAAAAAATTTTTCTAAAGGGTTATAGCTGTTGAATTTATTTAACTTTATAAGGAATTTAATGATTAATTTATGCTAAACATTTTTTTTTATATTTGTGTTATAAAAATTTAAGTGTAATTTTACGTACCCCCAACCATGTGTATTGTATAATAATTATATTTTCATAATAAATATGTCTATAATAAATAATGTGTTCATTACTATTTTTTTAATTTTTAACCGGTTTCGATACCACTACACATTTGTCAAGACGGACAAGACGCACAATAACAGTTCCATAAATCACAAATGTAAAGGCATCAACAACTAGGAAGTAATTAACGTTGTGTTTATGGTGGGTAAATGTAAATAAATGGTTTTCTTGTTATATACAATATAAAACTAAATTATAATATTATGTTTTATCATCAATATATGGTTTGTTATAAAATAATTTATCTCAGTGAAAATGGTGAAAAATCAAATGCGTTTAAAATTTTCACCATTTTGTGACAGAGATATTTTCCACTTTTGTGAGAATGCGTTTCAGTAAACATATAAGAATATTTTAAAAAAATATATCCTTTTAGAATAATTTGCCCTGGAAAGGGTTAAGACAAAATAAAACCTGTTAGCGAAGAATCTTGGCAGTCTTAAAAAGCAATTTAGTCTTTGACACTCAATTAATTTCATTACTTTTTTATTTCTAAAAGCATTTTAAATATGTAAATTACTATTAAACATACACCGATGTTACGTACGTAATGTCTCTGTTACGTGGAAAACATACATTTTCAATTAGACCGTGATTTTGATAATAAAACCACGTCCGTCGCATATAACGATCACAATTATGACGTATGTTTTAATTACTGTTACAAGCCTGCTTTATGACCGTGCGACCCGGATTCGATGAGCGTGGGTGAAAATTCTTTATTGTGTTATGAACAAGTTACCCATATATATAGAATCTATATATATATATATATATATATATATATATATATATATATATATATATATATATCTATATATATATATATATATATCTATATATACATCTATATATGTATATATCTCTTATATAGATCATCCATATATATATGTATCTCTATAATTAATTAATTAAATTAATCTTTTCTTCAAAAACTCTGGCTAGTTGAGTAGCAGTTCTTGCCTATAACAAGTAAGCACCTAACTTTATATACGGATACGAAAGGGGCGTATCCGTAAACTTAACACAACGAAACAATGCGCGTATGTGTGGTGGTGTTGGTATTACGCACTGTACCCACATTAACTCAATTGCAAGTTTATATGAATATACCTATAAATACGTTTTTACATTTTTTTCAATTTGTATAATATGCCCAATTGTGTCTTTCTAATGTTGGCTTCTAGATTATAAGAATCTGAATTCCGTATATGCAAGAATTTTCCGTGTTAATACACTTTTTTGGTATACTGAAAACTAAGCCAATAATGCCTGTGTTATGTTAATAATGACAAATAATTCATTAGCGTTATACATGAGTGCAAAGCTCCTATATGAGTTATAGTAAAAAAAAATCTAAAAATAGAAGTATAGGTATGCATAATAAAAACCCTAATTTTCTTTAAAAAAACGCAAAAATGAATTAGTTTGTAAAGTTTCCCCTTAAAATACATTTTAAGTAGTTTCCAGAGAACTTTTTTAGTATACTGAAAACGAGCCAATTATCGCCGACTTTCCAATAATGCCTGTGTTATGTTAATAATGACAAATAATTCATTAGCGTTATACATGAGTGCAAAGCTCCTATCTGATTTATAGTAATAAAAATCTAAAAATAGAAGTATAGGTATGCATAATAAAAACCCTAATTTTCTTAAAAAAAACGCAAAAATGAATTAGTTTGTAAAGTTTCCCCTTAAAATACATTTTAAGTAGTTTCCAGAGAACTTTTTTAGTATACTGAAAACGAGCCAATTATCGCCGAGTTTCCAATAATGCCTGTGTTATGTTAATAATGACAAATAATTCACTAGCGTTATACGTGAGTGCAAAGCTCCTATCTGATTTATAGTAATAAAAATCTAAAAATAGAAGTATAGGTATGCATAATAAAAACCCTAATTTTCTTAAAAAAAACGCAAAAATGAATTAGTTTGTAAAGTTTCCCCTTAAAATACATTTTAAATAGTTTCCAGAGAAGTACCTACATATCTAGGTTTTAAAGAATGAATCTGCTGCCAGAGTTAGAAAAGGCACTTAGGGCCGGTTGTTTCAAGCTGGATTAAAGTAAGCGTTCTTTTAAAGCATAGATTTTTACGTTCTCCACTAATCAGACGATCCGTTTTCGTAAAAATCTATGCTTTGATCGACCGCTTACTTTGATCGAACTTGAAACAACCGGGCCTTACACATATGAGTAGTCAGTTCAAAGTAGGTAATAATCACTGTATGTATTCTGCATAAATAGGTTGTAGTTAATTGGTCCCATGCATACTGTATGGGCGGTATATTATTTCCTTACAAGGAAGTGTTTGTATGTATAAAATATCAAGACAATTCAAATAGGCGCCAAACGCGTCAATTTAAAAGTCATTCCGCGGATCATTATGGTCGGTAAAGTAGGAAGCGGGCTCCTTGACGCGATCCACACAAAAAAATAGCTGCGCCAGCTGTTAACTAAAACCCAGACATTGAGTAAAAAAGTCAAGAGTTATCCTACTACGGATTTATATACTCACCGGAATTAAATTATACATTTTGAATCACGTACCATTCGCAGTTGTTTCAAGTATTCACGTATTCATCACAGATCGCGAGACGGAATAAAAAATGTCAGAGTATATTCAGAGTATCGTTTTAGCGGCGAGAGATTGTAGCGTCATTTTCACTTTCGTGTGTGATTTTGCTTATTCATTGAACGGAAAGCTCTCGCGTGCGTACTCTGGGGAGCTCGCTGCGTTTGAAATTAAAATGTGTGCTATAAAAGACTAACAATGCGCGCCATTTCCTATGTTCGTAATTCAAATGACGCGGGAAATACTAGAATAGTAAGAAAAGGTAACAAGATGTCAGATCATCGGATATTGTCTTTGCGGGATTCAAATAAGGACAAATTTTAAATATGCTGATACTATATGACCATCAACATACTAAATGGTCATTGCATTGCATGTATTACTAGATCCTGATATTCCAGGTTTTGTTTTGTCAATTATTAAAATGTTTGTATTTGGGTACTTGAATGAATGGCAGGCATTTACTAGGAATTAACTTAGGTTATGCTGTTACTACTGTTACTGTTATAAATACTATGTTACTATGTTACTATGTTACTCTGTTTTTTTTTTATTTTTATTTTTTTTATTTATTTAATATTAAAACTACATTTAAATCATAATACATTTGTCTATTACAATCTACTTAGATACATTTTATTTTATTGCTTTGCCTCTCCAAAAATGAGACTTGCTCATGTGCTTGGTGAGGGGCTTACACTTTATTAGTTTATTTTGGATTTGGCTTATTTGTTCCTTAGCTATATGTCTTGTTATGCATTGTCAATTGCTATATGTCTTGTTAGCTATATGTCATTGCTATATGTCTTGTTAGCTATATGTCTTGTTATGCATTGTCAAATTGTATCGATCTAAAGTGTTGGTTTATTTTTTTCTTTAATTGTTGTAAGTCATCGATTTTCTTAATATCTGTAGGTAGGTTACTGAAGTTTTTTATGCCCAAGTATATGTAGTTTTGTTGACACAGTTTGGTATTATATTTTGGGATTTTAAAATTATTTTTGAATCTTAATGATGTGTTTTTTTCAAATTTAGCAGTTATGTTTTCTTTAATTAGTTGTATAATTGACGTTTTTTTGTAAACATTCTCTAATTTTGGAACTTGGAATTTAGAGAAAAGTAATTGTTACTGCTATAATTACTGTAAAAATAGTATAGAATTGTAGAGCATAAGGTTTATTATTAATTATAGATTGTACCATAGATTAGATTAGATCTAAATGTAAATATATAGGTTATTATGGATAGTTTATACCTAAGTAATAGATTTAAGAATATAAAATTTTAAATACTAGTTAATACACAATGTAATATTAACTAACTTAAGAAATGAATAAAAATTAAATAATAATTTAAAAAAAACCTACAATGCTAACTATGAAGGCAATGCGGAAACTATGTAGATAGGTACGGTTGTTTTTTAAAAAAATGTACATTCAAAGTATGAGTAGCTTGTTGGTCTTGTGGTTAGGACACTCGCCTTCACTAGAAGATCGCGGGTTCGAACCTTACTCCAGACTAGCAAGTTAGTCCTATTTTCATAGCACAAGCGTTTAGCTTAGTTTGAAAATAGTAAGAATATTGATGCGACACGTATTCCATGTTCGTATCTCTATTTAAAAAAAAAAAAAGTTTGGCGCAACAAAGATTTCAGAATATTTTGAGTTTGTTCAAATCTTTCAGAACAGTGCTGGATTTATGTCACAGAGACATTATTAATCAATTAATGTCTCTGTGATATAAATCCAGCACTGTTCGGAAAGATTTGAACAAACTCAAATTATTCTGAATTGTAAATACTGGTAAAAAGGAATTTAACAAAAATTGGAAATAATATTTCCTGGCGTATCCTAGTGTAATGCAAGTATTCGGATGAATTTCATTACACAATAAAGTATATTGCTCTCAAAATTCCGTAAAAAATCAATGTAGATTTTCTCATTAGCGACATCTGTGGGGATTTAGGGGAATGAAAATGGCTTTGTGCAGGCCGCATGGAAAGGCGCTTACAACTCATATGTGAAAGCTTTCCACGCAATTTGAACGTATATACAACTTCCAAAAAATGAATAAGCATGGTATATTCTATCATGGGTGGAAATGGCGAATGTTACAATTGTGTAAAGTGATCACTTAAGCCAACCATAAAGATAGGTCATGAGTCCTATGTACACCCAAATGACTTCTATATACCTACTTTCCCATAATAAATACAGCTTCGTCTCTGTGAGATATCTATAATATACATTAATCAACAAAGGTTTAGTAATGCACGGCTTGTGTGCCGCGCACGCCTCTGAATGCGATACAAATGGGGGATCTCATCATTGTAGTAGTATCTAGTAATGTACATTGAATTTATATCCAGTAAGGAAAAATAATAAAGTACCGTTTATTTCTATTGAATCTAAAGGATTTGTATAACATAATATTGTCACGGTAGTGTGGCAAACGAAACACAAAGACAAACACTTAAAATTAATTAAATTTTTATTTTTTCACCGAAGTCACTGGGCACGAATTTAATCGGAACACTTTTCTTTGACTCGCACAATTTTGCACTCGTCAATCGAGATTATTTTACAAATACGTAGGTAGGTATTTTTCTATTTCGCTACTCTTTTATCTATCGCTATGTTTTGGTCAATCGCACTGGTTCACAATTCGCTCGCTTTCATGATATCGCGTTCTTTTGCAACAATGCCCTACTGCGCAGCGGTTTTGTCATCCCTTATATAAAGAATGTCGTTTCGCGAAACTTTGAGCATGATCGACTGCCTCCTAAACATTTTTAGGGATTTCCAATTTATTTAAAATCGCGTAGAGTGCTGTAAAATCTTTTACTACGTTCAATTTCTTCCATTTCTACAATCTTGTGACAATATGTTAATTATTTTTTCCATACCCAAGTATATTCTCCTTTTATTCAAGTATATTATGCATATTCTCCTTTTATTCAAGTATATTAACTATGCTACTTTCTGATAATTTTTTATGCAAGTAGGTATATCGAAGGTGTTATTTAATAAAAAAATTGGTTAGGTTAACTATCTAAAGTGCGATAAAAATGTCGTCTGTCGATTATCATGTTATTATAAATTCTTTAAATATAATGATTTAGAAAAATCACAATTTAAAAAAGTAATATAGCCGCATATGTACGGAATATGTACGCATTACATAGATATTAATTAATCTTATTTATATAAGCTTAATGTTTGTGCTATGAAAATATTTTTATATTGCTAATTAATATGTAGTATGGATAAGCGTTGAAATAGCGTCTAATTTTTTTTTTAATATTTGAACAGCAAATTTTTAAAAAAATATATGGAAATCCGAGCAATTCTTGTGTAAAAGAGCGAATGATATCTAATTTTCGTGTTTGTTAAATTGACTTAACTTTCCACAGAATATAAATAAATTCCAGCTTTGTATCGCTTAATACTTAACGTTTTATTTGTAGGCGAGGAAACTGAAACATTGGTCATTAAAAATAAATATTATACTGTTTGGTAAGTATACAACGACAAGCTAATGTGTAAATTCATAAATTGCGCACTAAATATTATACTGTTTGGTAAGTATACAACAAAATATTATACTGTTTGGTAAGTATACAACGACAAGCTAATGTGTAAATTCATAAATTTCGCACTAAAAACACACAAGAATAAAATAAAGAAGGCTTCAGTACACGTACGATTGAGAATATCAAGTATTATTAAGTTACGGCAATACTTCATTCCAATCCCTGACAGTGCCTCGCACTGCATCCAGCAACCTGCGGTGTCCAGGTCTCCTGGACGTCTGAGGAACACGGTGTCTCCTGCGCAGACCGCCCACAGATCCCTGTGGGACGCCTCAGGGACCGTTGGTCAGATTCTGTTATTTTACGCTCAGAACCCCTACCCTTCCAGGGCTTCTGGTAATAATGTAAACTATATTTTGTTTGGACATTTCAAAAAGTCAAATTTTTTATCTAATAGAACAAGTTAAGAATATTTTCCCAAACTTACAAGTCAATTGAAGTAAAATTCTAGAAAAAAAATTAAAAGAGAGGACCTTTGGAAATTTCTCACTGGACCGGGTACATCGATGCAGCTGCTTAGCTATTGTTTGTCTGTCTTTCTCGAGAAGCAAGAAGAGAATAGGATGCCCTGAATATTTCAGATGCAGCAGGATCTTTGCTTTATAGAGCTGGATTCGGCGATTCCATGTAAGTTTGAAAAAAAAGTCTCCGTTTTATTCCTACTTAAAACTTTAATCGCTTTTTTCTCAAAACTCTATATTCGATGTCGGTGGACACGATTTCTCAAAAACTAATGCGCCGATCTTATTGAAATTTTGCACGCTTCTTCTAGATAGGATTGTCTAGCGATTAAAGTATTTTTTTCTTGATCGCAACATACAACATACTTTTTAACATCAAAAATTCTTTTTTTTTCAAATCCCTCATCCAATCACGAGCTATACTCACCTCCTGACCACCGCGAAGATACTTTTTTCGAAGGGGCCTCTGGAAACCAGACCACGGGCTGAATTAAAAAAAAAAAAAATGAAAATTTTATAAAAATATTGTTCAAATGTTACTGTGTTATTTGCTTAAAAGTTTTAATAATGTAAATTAATAATAATAAAAATAAATTTTCCCGTCATTATTTATCTATTATCAAAATAATAAATGATTTGTTAAAATTCCACATAAACCAATAAAAATAAAAATCGTTTTATTAGGACCGGTTTTGAGACAACACACTCGTTGGTGTCCACGTCAGAAAAAATGAAAAAAAATGCAATTTTAAATATTATACAACAAAATTATTGCAATTAAAATGTTATTTATCAAAATTGTATTTTACAAAAATACTTGGTGTTTCACTACCAGGTCCGTTGGCATTACTGTATTAACTGCATTAAGTAACCGAATCGTGCAATTAATTATAAACGCAACGCTGACAGAGGTCATCCCTTGAATGCAAGCGTGAGAATAAATTGCAGTGATGCAGTTAGTGCAGTTCTTACGACTTATCCCACCTGGTGTGTACGTTCAGGTACTTAATGCAAGGTAAGGTGTACAGGTACGGGCGGTTTAATTAAATCCTTTCCTTCAGGTCCTGTAAATCATTTTAATACACGGGCCGATTTAACGGTGCAAGACAGCTTACGAAGAAACCATCCACAAGGATACAATTAAAAAAAACAGCAAAAAGGCAATTCACCAGCAAAGAAATCAAAGTTGCACTATCCGAATTGATTCTTGCGTATTTTTTACTCCAAGCTTTAATTTTATCACCCACCTCCTCGTGATGCTTCCAACACTCGTGCACGGTTGATTCGAATAAGTTGCGCAGGTTTATCTCGACTCTTTGCAACAAAGTGCATATTTGACACATGTATCGGCATATCTAGTGAGGATATTACAGATACTTTTGGCGTAAGTGGTTTCACTTTGTTCGAAAATAATACTTGATCTCGAGGGCAGCTTTATGCTTTTGAAAAGTTGTTAAGTCGTATTAAAGAACACGTAAATGAAGTTTTGCACAATTGTAATAAATAATGTACTCCCGAGCAAAGTGCCAGTGTGTTATTTATAAAAAAAACCTGTTCAGGAAGTTGTTTCTTTATTTTTTCCAGAAGAGATAATTTCTTTATTTCTGTGGAGAATTATTCAATTTAAGCTTGCATAACTAATTTGATATTAAATTATGTTTTCTTCTCTTAACGCTTCTTCAGTCGTCAAATGCTAACATGTTGGCTTTTAATTAATAGTTTGATTGCAGCACCTCGAAATACTCGGTCTATGAATATTTTTCGACAGTTTTTCAAGATATCTTTCGTCTTCCAGAGCCTTTTCTGCTTGCAATTCTGCCTTGAACGAGGTTAAGGATAAATACCAAAATATATTGAAACAATATTTTTATATGTATGTTCAAAGAGCACACTTTCTGGGTTTTGTCCACAGAGGAAATAATCATTAATTAAGAAAAATTATGTAAGTCTCACAGAGACTGAGCTATTTGTGTATGGGAAACATGTATGGAAACATGTATAAAAACTTTCATAGCCACAGGGCTTATGACCTTTATTAGCTGGCTTAGTGATCACTTTACGTAAGAGATTGATTATTAATTATTAATTTTTTATCACAGTGCAACTTTCACCGATCCACCCTATAAACATCCATACATAATCACATTTTTGAAAGATGTGCATATACTCTTTATCTGACTTATTTCAAATATTTAAATATAGCACATTTCTATGGTCGAAAATTTGTAATTTCCATGACAAAATTAAATATATTTTTATTTTTAAAGTGTACCTCATAAAGACTTCAATTCGTGTCTCCCATATATAAATAGCTTCGTCTCTATGAGACTTCTACAATTTATCTTTATAAACAAAATATATTTATTAAACAGTGAAGCTTCCGACTGAGTTCTACCCGATTGAATCATTTGTGGGGATAAATGGAATAACTTTTCTATGAGTAAACAAATCATCATAATACTTAAATACTTCTTAATCTTTACAATGCACAATATGGTGATTGCATATTTTATTCCGTATCCAAAACGTTTATAAAAAATTAAAATATTCAAATCTTGGCAGATAGGTAAGGAACTTCTTTCTTTCGAACGATCTAAAAGAAAAAAGAAAAAAAGGGAATTCAGTACATATTGAAAAAAAATAATACAACATAGTACTTACCTAAACAAAGTACATGAATAAATGAAATATAAAATTTTCCCAAATAAATGTTTTAAAATATCATTTCTTCTCCGTCAACTATACACATAAGATACACAAATATACCTACACACATGTGGTGATTACACATAACAATTAAAATACGCTGTTATTATTTTAAATTTTATTTCAAACAAAAGGTTCCGCATTTCGCTAAGATTTTTTTTACTTGAATTATTTTTTGCCCAATTTGAATGTTGACGTTATAACGATTTCTTCTTTTGATATTCGTAGTAAAGTTGCTATTTCATAATGATCGTCTACTCACACACTAATGGTGTCTTTGATCTATTGTATCCATTAGCTGGATATTTATTTACCGACAAAGTTAATGTTTCCTCAATTAAGGCCTGAATAAAGGCAGCTTATTCAGTAAACACATACACAATTAGCGGCGTATTGTAAAGTTGTTCTATTCTTTGAAACACCATCAACTCATTTCGAAACATGTATAAAAACGTCTTTACACAATTATTATTAACTAAATTATTGTGCACTAGAAGTAATATGTTTCTGAGTTTTGAGTTTTCCTGATCACGCGATTAAAAACCAATCACGTCGCAGATTATACCTGTCTCCGACACGGTATTGCCGCAAAATATGTCTAGGGGCGAAAGGAACAACTGAATAAGTAAAAAAAAATGCCCTACATTGATCCAGGACGCTTGTGAAAAGAAGATTCTATAAGAATCCGAGAAATCGCCACTATCGGACAGAAGAGTTTTATCCGATCTGAATTTATTATATAAAATTGTAAACTCGCATTACCACAGTCCTGAAATTTTGTCCTTAATAATGTTCCATGTACCCAGTCGAACTACTCGAGTGCCGACGCCTTTTTACTGTGATAATACTAGAACAAATGCTCACTACAACTCGCTAGTACCTGGAATACACAGGTTAGGTAACAATTATACAAACATAGCGGACGTGTTTGGTTCTGGCCTGTCACAGTATAGGGGCGCGATACTGAGAGCGCTTCATTCCGCCATAATGTAAATTATATACACTTTCTTTTTTTTTGTTTTTCTCTCTGTTTATATTATTTTTGCAAATAACTGTTATATACCTACATATGTAAAAGCCTATTTAGGCGTAAATGAATGAATAAATAAATAAATAAATCCAGAACTAACTTTGTCAATATGAGATAAATTTTAACCTAGCTTTTCATGTAATTTATGTCTTATAAGTATAGACTAGTTCTTTCATGTACATACTTAGGTATCATCTCTATTTTTATTTTATTTTATTTATTTCTTAAGCAGGGGCTTGTTTCATACGAAGCTTGAAGTGTTATTTGTTTTTCATTCTTATGCAAATTTAGTTTATCTTAATTTTACTACTTCTTTTTTACTGCAATTCATCTGAGATTCAAATACATCAACTTTTCTCAAAATGAGATAAATTGTAACCACCTCCATTATGCAAATCCAGTCCTTTTATAATTTACTGCAGCGAATAACAATTCATCTGGAACTCAGTTAAGTACATTGGCATTTGTCCCAATAAGAGATATCCGAGCTGCTTTTTAACCTACTTTCATTATGCAAAAGTAATCTAACTTTATCAGAACGACAGAAAAAACATAAAAATAGAAATTTCAACCTGCCTGTTGTGCAATTGTGTTTATTCATAGATTATTCCATTTTCATGCAAATTTAATTTAATTTACAATTATTATTTGCTCATGCATTGTTTATTATACTTTTAACCGACATTCTTATATAAATTAGTTGGATTTATAGATCATTTCATTGATATGCAAACATAGGCTTTATTGCTAATTATATTTTTATTTATTTTCCAGCAGCAGCTTCTTTCCTATGAAGCATGAAGTATTATTTCAATTTCATTTCTTTAAGTTGCAATGTTCAGTTTCATTTTTTAATATCAAGAAATCATGACTTGTTAGAAATCTTTTTGTTATGAATCCCCGCATTGAAACATCCTTGGATAGAGCAGATTTCCTTGAGGTAAAACGTCTCCCACGACCGCTCACTGATATTATAGATATATATTATAGTTGGTGAACGCGATGGTTCGGAGTTCCTTCATCAGAGCACGAGGTTCCTAGATGGGGGCGCCTGAACCCATGTGTTGCAATATATATAATATATTATATATATATAGATATATATCTATCTATATATATATATAATATATATTATATATATATATATATATATATATATATATGTGTGTTAGTTCTAACTACTTTGGGGGTAACCCGCGTCAAATTCTGGTCGTCAGGACCAGTCGTCTGCCGACGTTTCGAACAGATCTCACTGTTCATCTTCAGGGCGCCTTGTCGATGAGCTGCTTCTCCAAAAAGCGTACAACCGTTTGGGTCCGGAGCTCACCGTCAAGTGAAAGTTTGAAAAATTCTGCGTCAGGTGTTTGTGGAGGAGTGGGTTTCTCCAGCGACGCCGTTAATGTGTTTTGCTCGGCTTCTAGTAATCCGTATATTTACTTTATTATCGTCATTATACAATATTGAGGTTATTACTAGTCATATCGTCATTATACAATATATAGTATATATATATATATATATATATATATATATATATATATATTTATTATATTATATATATATTAGTTTATATTTTCCTCCAGCATTTTTGAAAGGGAAGATAAATAGCCCAGATTGATGTGATCAGAAAGCATCCTGTAATAAGTTTATAATAAGCTATATTGGAAAATGTCATTAGATCCACGATTTTTCGCCTTTTTACCAAAGACATCAGACGAAAACATTCGAATCTCTTGTAGTATAATATTAGGCCAAAATCTAATTTTAGGTAAAATCCTAACATTCTTTGAAATTTACTTTTCTTTATTCGTAAATGGTAGTAGACTTTTAACGAGGGATTTTTAAACGGTAATTAGTGCGCGTGTATCGTGAAATTCTATGGTTGTTCAAAAATACAAACATATTGAAAGTATAACAATGTTCGGAGTAAAGTATCTGCGGAAAAAATACGTTTTCACAAATCTCTCTCTTTTTCCTCCCATCGCCCTATTTATTTTCGTCAAGATTATCTTCGAACCGTTCAGACACCTACTAGTAGTCTCGATAAAAACCAGTTTTCACATTTCTAAGTGACCACGCTTTATAGAGGAGAAACCTGGAGCCAAAGCTCCAAGCTGTAATTTAAGACAATCCAAGAATTCTGAAACAAAATTACCTGAATCCTTTGAGGATATCAGTGAAGGGGCACCTACACAAATGAATGCCGAGATTTCCGCGGCTTTCCGATTGTCCAATAATCAAATACCTTTGGCCGGGATGGACACGATTGTCTGACTATTCCAGGACACAGTAAGGTCTATCGGGGAACGCCAACGGGATAGGGTAAGACCGGGATAGATGCCGCACTGGGATAGATGCCTCTATGTTTCTAAAAACACCAACTAGCAAAAAACAAAACAGTAAATGCGTTGTTTAAATACGTGCCACATACGCCCCCCACCTCAGTGACACGCAAGTTGCTGTGCGGGGTGGATGTTTCTCGCTTGTAGGTCTGAAATACATTCGCAGCGGACGCGACGAACGCTTCAAAGTTTTAAACGTAAGTATTCACTGCTCCATATCTTTATAAGTAGTAATTGATTATATTTTATTTTAAATGTGTTAGTACATTGGTTCATTGAGAACACATTTAAAAGTTAACCACTGTTTTTTTTCATTTATTTTACTTAAAATATAAAGGGGCATCTATCCCTAGCGTAAAGGATAGTCGCCCCAATTTTTCAAAGGATAGATGCCCTTAGGGGCTTCTATCCCTTTACACTGTAAGAGGTCTGTCAAAGTATTTTTAAAGTGTATTTGTATAACTTCATGACTATTTTGGTACTAACTAATAGATATAATGTGTGTGTGGGATATTTGCATGTCAATTAAGTGTTTTATTCACACCTACCTTGCTTGTTGAAGGTGAGCCATGCCTAGGAAATACAAAAGAAAAGAGGGCGTACGAGCTCGAGTGATCTCTTGGACAATAGAGCAGCTACAGTCAGCTTTCGATGAAATTGACAAAAAAGTACTGGGGATGAATGAAATATCTAGACGATTTGGGATTCCGTCCAGAACATTACGAAGGCGTTACGCTACCTATCGGCAAGATGGGTGGATCGTGTTCAAAATGACTAATCCTGTTAGAACTCCACACCACCACGCGTTCGACCATGAACCAAAAAACCCAAAAGGCAAACCATAATAACGAAAAAAATTATTTGAAGTATTACATACTTCTGCCCAGGTGCAAAAATTATATTAGTGAAAAATAATAATAAATATAACTTTGTACCACACACAAAGAATACCTTTATTTATTTGACGACTACAGTTACTATGGATGCAATCTCGCACATCAACAGGTTCAGTTATCATTTACACCTAATAATGAGTGGGACTACACGAACTACTATTAATCTAGAAATGATAGTTTTGACGAAAACAAAACTCTTTTTGTGTGTAAAAGTGTACAGTGCAAAGATACGTTTGTTGAATTGCTTATTTAAATTGAAATTTAGCTAGCATCAGTTTAAACGGAATAAATAATTATCATTTAAAATCTCCCGTCCAAATTTTCATAATGAATATTTGTAGGTACCTATAGTTCTATACGTTTGTTTCGAATTATTGCCTCTTTTTACTAATATCAACACGTGAATTTACTACTGATTTTATCTCAATATTATCTCATTCCGCGTACACGGAACAATATAAATCTTACCTAAGTACATTGCGACTTGGTCGCCAACCTTCGATGGCGCGTGAAGAAGAGATACAAAAGAGAAGCAATGATCAGTATAATAATAATACAATGTATTGAGAGTGAACAGTTCCAAGATTCATAGAACGAGAAACAAGGTTTATAAAAATGTCAGCGCGGCAGCGCACCGAGAGATGCAATAAAACATCTCTCGCTCAATTAAGCTGAGCTCACTCTTTGCCGTACGAGTATCCGCGCCTGTCAACCGATTTCCGATAATTGGCAATATTCGAAATGTCACGCTTTAGTCGAGATGTGTGTGCACTAGCCGGGGTACCGGGGTGCCGGGCCCGCGCACCCAGGTGCACTCCCATTACGCTAACAAGCGCCGTCCTCTTCTACAACAAGGGACAGTAATTGACAACGGTAACTTCGCAGCTTGAGAACCTTTCAAGACACTCCACCCCCTCAGATAAAACAGTTTTGTTTCGCAGGTAGGGGTAGTTCTGTTTCGAGATGAAATACATGATTCTTGGATCAAATTTCAAGAAGAAATATGAATTATTTACGTCTTTAAAGATTTAAAAAGCCATACGAAGATCGAAATAAGTTATCTTACGGGGGTTACAAAAGTAACATTATTGAACCAAATGAGAACCCTACTTCATCATCTAGAAATATCTACATTAAAATGAAAACGACTACCAAAATATGTACACATGATTTGCAATTCTCGAGGGAAGGCGAATTTTGGGATGCCCCGCATCAATCTAGAGAAAATAAATAGTTTCAAAAACTGCATGAAAAACTGCATAGACAGAATCTCGATTGGTCATGTTAACAAATGCCGAAGTGGAGCAAGAAGGCGCTTCAAGGATAAATGGCGAAAAATTTGAAGATGGCTTTAATTAGATGTGCATAGAAAAGAAGGCTTCAGAATATGCTGCTGGAGGAGAATGATGAAAATCAGTTGATCGAAAATAAAACGAAAGAAATAGGAGAAAATAACCTAACCTAATAATAAATAGAAATAGAGGAGATGTAGAACGTACTGAGAAGAAGAATTATAGAGTTTGCAGAAAATAGAAATCGATGGAGAAACCTATAGTGACAAGAAGTGTCATTTAAAAGATTAAGAAAAAATCAAATAAGCTGTGTTTATAATAATAAATATTATTTTATGAATATATAACATGATTAAAAAACTCTTGACAAATGAAAAACAAATATATGTATTATAGAAACATACTATATCTGAATATATTCGAAATATAATTTTATTATAATGTTAATAATTTTAGACAATAATTACATAGGTTCAATAATTAATATCAATAACTGATTAATTCTTTAAATGAATGAAATAATAACTGTCTCAATTGAATATGAAATGTTACATCTAAAAAAAACTATTCTATATTATTAATGGAATCGGCCTTAACTATGTAGAGAGTATAAAATAAAATAATACTTCAGCAGTCGATTTCCATTTCGCCACATTAAGGGAAAAAATTATGGCCTCAAATTGTGTTTATATATTTTTATTAACTATTATTAATCACAGTATGAAATTTGCCTCATAAATATAACAGTAAACGTGTATAAATGTTAAGAATAAAGAAACATTTAGCCTTCTTGAGTTAACTAATTAAAAAATCACGAACGTTTTCCGAGCACTAAAAATATTATTTCCTTGACAAAATCAATTGCATCTGGCTTGGAAGTTGTCACTGCCTTTGTTGACTTCAAAAAATTCACATTAATTTGTTTTTACCATTGCAAAGCAATTTAATTGCATTGCAAGCACTTTGTAAATAATAAAATGAAAAATTCTAATTAATTCCTTGAGTTTAGCAATCATTTTGTTATTAATAATGTCGTAACGGTTGTTCACAATAATAATGATTTATCCTTCCCTCAATAAATAACGCAACAGTTCGTTTATACATCTGTACGAGCGATAGCCCCTTCAGCCAGATTGCGCAATATTTAAATAAAAATATCGGTAATTATATGAGCCATGAGATTATAGATGTTTTTGAAACTCATCATAAAATACAAATAAAATGTTTCGGTATCGATCAAAGATATTCTCTGGGCTTAAGGTTGTTATTACGGTCGTCAGTCATATTAAACTGTAATTTCGGATATTTTATACGCACCGTATGTATTACCGAGAGGCGAATCTCGACGTTTCGTTGGATACTTATCCAACGTCATCAGGAGGACGACCTTTACCGCGGAGGTAGAGATCGGATTGATTAAAGGTGCTGCTTTCTAGGGCGTAAATTGTATGCACTTTGTTGTGGAATGTGCTCTTCTTCTACAATAGAGATCGCCAGTGTGCAATACATAGGACAAACCAAACACAATATCGCTACACCATTGAAAGAACACATTGGAGCAATTAAAAACAACAACTCCAATACATCGGCAATCTGCGAACATGCATCCAAAGGGAATCTCTGTCACTTCATCAGATTTGACAAGGCAAAAATCTTATCAACAGAACCGCACCTTATACCCAGATTAGTGAGGGAGTCCATTGAAATACACAAACATCCCAATTTCAATAGAGATGACAGTTACAAACTATCAAGTATTTGGCGCCCTGTTCTAACGACACTGATTCAACGCTTGGGAGAAGTCGCAGTAAAATCCGCCGACGTAACTAGTACATATTGCACACTGGCGACCTCTATTGCAGAAGAAGAGAACACTCCACAACAAAGTGCATACAATTTAAGCCCTAGAAAACAGCACCTTTAACCAGTCCGACCTCCACCTCCGCGGGTAAAGGTCGTCCTCCTCATGACGTTGGATAAGTATCCAACGAATCGTCGAGATTCGCTTGTCGGTTATACATACGGTGCGTATAAAATATCCGAAATTACAGTTAAAGATATTCTCGTTTACACGGCAACGACTGTCGTGTCATCAATCGAATAACAACAAGTAACAAGTTTAGATATGTCATGATACTAAATTCTGACAAAATAATACCTGTTAAGATAGGCATAGTTTTCATCTTATAATAAATATATTTCAATTTGAACTTTCGCTCGGCGAAAAAAAAGTGGGTGTGTGTACGCATGTACACGCGGTAGAAGTTATACTTCCTTGACAGACATAAAAAAACCACGTATTAAAACAATATTAGATCAAAAACTATACAAATTTGTAAATGTTGAGCTGTAAATTTTTACATTTGTAAATAGCTGATGCCAAGAATCGCACAGTGATTACAAGGTTTTATCAGCGGTTTTCTAAACTGATGACATTCTATCAAACACAGTCAAACATCTACTTTAACATGAAATACAGAAATCTGTACGAGAAGCCCCTTTTTGTGGTTTCGATTATACCTACATCTAAAACCGTAATTCAATAAATAGTTTTAATATTCAATTCAATAACCAATCATTCGTTAGCTTTTGAATTGGGCATCTTTATGATCGGTACTCCATTCAAGATGGTCGACAATACATTATTTATATTACTGGAACACTAATTTCAAGTGAATAAATTGTTTACAGTTATGCAACAACCATAAACAATATATGAATTGCATATGAAATATGCGCGTGCGTTTCGTTGCATAACATCATGGTCTCGCATTTCCGCTACGTGCTGTTTATTAAAACTTCCGTTATAATAAACATTTAACCTTAAATGTGCCAAAAGAAAACTGCAAAAATATATAAGTGAAATTTCCGTCTCCATATCCCAATAGAAAATCTTAACTATACAAACTTATTATATTTTACCGGTTTATTGCCACTATCGGACAGGAGAGTTTTATCCGATCTGATTTTATTATATAAAATTGTAAACTCGCATTACCACAGCCCTGAAATTTTGTCCTTAATAATGTTCCATGTACCCAGTCGAACTACTCGAGTGCCGACGCCTTTTTACTGTGACAATACTAGAACAAATGCTCACTACAACTCGCTAGTACCTAGAATACACAGGTTAGGTAACAATTATACAAACATAGCGGACGTGTTTGGTTCTGGCCTGTCACAGTATAGGGGCGCGATACTGAGAGCGCTTCATTCCGCCATAATGTAAATTATATACACTTTCTTTTTTTTTCTTTTTCTCTCTGTTTATATTATTTTTGCAAATAACTGTTATATATCTACATATGTAAAAGCCTATTTAGGCGTAAATGAATGAATAAATAAATAAATAAATAAATAAATAAATTGAGGTGTATACAAACATTTGATTGATAACTCAAGTCTGCTCAGGTGTGCTTAATATGTACGTAATTTCATATATCGAATCTTATTTGCAATATCTTTTTGGTATTATTTGGAATTACACACTATCACTAGATTTATACAGGGGGTACAGGATACAATCTCGATTGATCAACCCTGAAGAATGACCCTGCAACGGGATCCAGAAAGGTACACACACGGCAGAACATCTCAGAAAACTGTAATCGGGAGAGTCTGAACGGCCGGGATTTAGGGGAATGAAAATGGCTTTGTACAGGCCGCATGGAAAAGGTGCTTATTACTCATGTATGAAAGCTTTCCACGCAATTTGAACATATATACAACTTCCAAAAAATGAATAAGCATGGTATATTCTATCATGGGTGGAAATGGCGAATGTTACAATTGTGTAAAGTGATCACTTAAGCCAACCATAAAAAGATAGGTCATAAGTCCTATTACACCCAAATGACTTCTATACCTACTTTCCCATAATTAATACAGTTTCGTCTCTGTGAGATATCTATAATATACATTAATCCAAAAGTAATTATTAACTTTTGTGCTGCGAACCTTAAAAACGATGGGATCCGTTCTTGATGGCCTTGTTGAAATCCCAATCGTAGTAGGCGTTATGTCGGTGTAACTGGATAAAGAAAGGAGTCCGTATTGGCGAGAGTTGGCGCGGATTTCCATAATAATTTGTCTAAAGGACACTCGGGTCAGGCGATTACTTACTGATTGCTGATTGGGACCTGTGCGCCAATACACAATATTTTAATTAAACTAATCTCTGTGTTTCCGTTCACAATCACGACGTTAATTTCTCATGTAAGTCATACAAATCAAGAATCAAGTTGCATTATTACGTTTCATTCAAAAAAATTAACCTGTAGTATTCATATTACCAGTTATTACCAGTAATTGATAAATATGATAACTGCTAATGAATCTAATGTCATTTTTTCTCCAAACATAGCAAAATTATTTTGTGGTGACATTGTAATTATAATTTATAGAAATAAACTTTATTTACACCACTTTTTTACTGAAAAAAAAAATAACGTGTTTCAAAAATGTTATCCTGATGAAGAAACCATTGACTTTGAAACATGTTGAATTTTTTTCAATAAAAATGTGGTGTTAACAAAGTTTATTTCTGTAAATTATAATTTAATGTCAATTTGATTAATTAATTTTATCAACTACGATGAAGGCCGTTACGATATCTCCCACATTTCAATAGACGTTCTTATTCATTGCAATATATTTCCGCAGAATTTGAAGACTTGATCCAGCGATTGTCCGTCCTCTGAGCATTGTGGTGTGCTAATATGCCATTTCATGTTCTTGGCCCATTTAATGTCAACTACTCTCGTCTATTTTTTTATCCACATTTATTAGCGGATATAGTTGGATATAATCAAGAGCAGATTACACGCAAAAACATGAGAGAAAACTAAAAACTGGAGGAGTAGACCCGAAAACATCGCTTCAGTCAATGCCCGACTAATGTCTTAACGAAAATTTCGTTCATTACTGAGAAACACTGTCACGCATCATTTGCGACTTCTGTAAGACTTGATCAATTTTTGTTTTTGATTCCAGAAGTGGGTTCAAGCAATGGGGGCTGGACAAGTGCGTGCGAAGGGGATCTGCAGACAGATCCGGGGTCTCCAGCCGAAGAAGGTGCGCCCTACTCTGAGATAGCCATATCGCATCCTGACATCAAGCAGGAGTGCGCGGAGTACTCCAGGAGGGCCGAGCAGCGCACTGGTGAGCATTATTCCCTTGGATTATCGATCCGTAAAGCAGACCCGGCACCAGGTGTGACTGCTACAGGACGATGTTGCGGATACACACGATACTACACATTCAATCGCCGTCACTCTGGCTACATTCAATAAAAAATTAATATATATATAAAAAAGAAAACATGTTTCCCTACCCGCCAAGTTTTCTCCACAACCAGCCACAACCACCCATCGGTGGTTATGGTGGTGGATAGCTCTTGATGTCACATCGAAAATATGCGAGTTTGGTGGGGGTGGCTGTGCGTGGGTGGGAGTGGGTGACGAAAATGTGCTTTGTGTGCTGCTAAACATAATCTTCCCATCCCTATTTTCGTAACTGGAAGTTTTCGGTTCAATCAATAGTTGGACATAGTGAAGATGGTGAAGGTAAAATCACAAATATTAAATACCTGATTTTATTAAGGGCCTTCACGCTGACACGGAATTACTATATCCACCTGTTGTGTTGCTAGTGATTATGTTTCGTTATTGTAGTTATAAACTGAAATAACGATGGTAAATCATCTAGGAATTATAATTTTTCACTTGTTCACTTGATGACTAGGCGAAACACAAAAATTTAATTTAAAATTTCTTTTAGTTTTATTGCTTTTTGAGTTTTATATTTGATTTGTCTATTATTTTTTCATTACTTTATAATTTTTAAATACTTTATTTCATTTGCTTAATGTTTTGTTAATCATATCTCTTTTCATATATCTTTGTATATCACTTTTTACATTTTTTAAGGACATTGTTTTTTTTAATGATACCTACGTTGTACCGTGTATGTATTAAATAAATAAATTTGACAGTTGAAAAATGTGAAATAATTAGTGAAGTGCCTACACAGCTAGAGCACCATGTTTTAACTTGGAACATTTGTGAAAAACATTATTTAAAAAAAAAATCATACGTTCTCTCAATCGGATCGTTATTAGAAAAGTATTAATGGTAAACTATGATCATGTTAATTTAAAATAAACAAACAAAAAAGTATCTAAAATATCCCACAAATAGAAAAGTGGTTTTGAATATTTCTATTTCCTTTTATGATATTTGATAATAAAAAATATGCATCTTTACTACCAAATATCATAAGATACCTACCTACATACTTATTATGTGTAATTCTAATTCGATTTTGTTTAAAACAAGTTATTTATAAATACATTGTAACTATTCTCTGACATGTTTGTCTCATAACACAAAAAAAAATATAGTAAAACGTGTTTTATTTAAATAATGCAAATTCACTAAAATAATCTTAATATTTTGTCTGTTTCATTTTCTTCTATTAAAATAAATTTCGTGGTATAATTACATACTGTCGTCTACACAGTGATTTTATGTTGTTCAACATTATATTTGACATTAAATTATAAATTGTGAAATATTTTGACTGAAAATGTACAGAAAATACTGGCGCACAGGTCCGCATGTACTACTCTCGTGAATAGGCCCTAACGAAGCGCCCGTTCCTCTCCACATCACATGCGGGCCACGCTCGGAGCATTGACAAATCAGATACTCCCAGGACCTCTGGCCTCGTTAGCGAGGATCATTATTGACGAGCCTCCGGCCGGGGTCAGATGAGCGTCGTTAGCGAGGCTATAAGATGATATTAATGAGGCTGCACAGATTCCAGCAACTTCCGAAGAATTACGCAACATGGATCTTTGTTATCTGGCATATCTGGAGGCGGTGCGTAAGGTTTCTGAGACTCGAGTGATTTAGGCCAAACAAACAAAAAAATCACAAAGGACTGAGATTTTCCGAACCTCTGAATTGAATAGTACATAAAAACAAAAGATTTTACAAAAAAATTCATTTGCATTGATAAATAGGGGTGCCAAATTTCTAAATATTTATCAGTAGAAAATAAATTAATTTAATTAAAACGATTTCGCCAGACAACAGCCTGGAACTGAGCGAGAATTTATTTATGGCATACAAATCCATCCTATACGGCTATAAGTTCTGGTATTCAGAGACATGGTTAAGGGAGGGGAATGTCTTTATTGTTCTCCTGCCGTGAAGATTTGACATAGATTGTGCATTTTGTATCTGTGACGAATCCTAATTTTTCGGACATATCGCCTGCGGAAAGAACGGCAATGTGAAGATGATTAGAAATGTGGAAAGCCAAAAGGGAAGAGACCAATATCCAATTCTCTCCACTGCCTACTGGCCAGATCCAGGATGCTACTGGCTAACCTAGTGTCTAACGAACTGGGCTGCAGAAAAAGCTGGAGGAAAAATAGTCAAAGACATCAGCAGGATTCAAAATCCATAACACAGGTATCAAATTCTCACTATGAAAATAGGCTTCACTTCAATTCAATTTTTTTTTTCAATTCAATTTATTTATTGATAATATGTATATTACAAACAAAATGTTTAAGGCATACATATTAGGAAGTATATATCAAAATAAAATAATAAATTAAAAATAACATAAAATCTGGTCAAAGGTGTAGGAGAATCCCGCTTCGGAAAACCCCCTCAGACACATGGAATACATCAATACCCAAAGCGATTTTGTTCAGCATAGCTGTGGCTCTTCCAACAGGCATAACCATCGGCAGGTTGGTCCTGTATATTGGAATGTGAAACATTCTATGCTGACGATGTCTAATGTAATTATCAGGAACATACAAACCAATGCTCTGCATAATTTCAGGATTATCGATCATACCTGGTGTGCTGGAATGAGTGAGTAAATACACAGAATTGTTACGTAGTTTTACACCTTGCAGAGACGGGATTAAACACGATCTCAATGTCAAATATTAAAAAGCTACATGCTATCAATGCGTTTGTTTTTAAATTGCCGGTAATCAAAAACGTATTCAAGAAACACGGCGCAATTTGGGGCAGATTCGCGCCAGACGCGGTGCCTTCATCTGCGCCTCGCTGATTCGGGTGGGGATTTATGAATGAACTAAATTGTGGCGCGGAGGGGGGGTAAGGGTGGCGGCTCTAGGGGAAGGCCTCGTTAGCGGCACCCGCCCCCACCCCTAATGACCGCCATCCATCGCCTCGTTACCGAACTAAACTAACGACATACAACGGAGATTCGTTATACAACAAGACAGTTGTCGTTTTTTCTTTAAATTTAGAACCAGCCAGCAGAGAAAGAGACGCAAGAGGGGCGGCAAGCGGGAGGGGGGGGAGGGCCGTTCGTTAAAAGTTGTGGCACTTTAAAGTTTATTTTCCGTGTTCACGTGACGTCATTATGCGGAATATTAATAATTATTTAAAGCCGCATTTTCCTTTTGATGCAAACATCGGGGAAGAGGCAGTCGCTTTGAATATTATTGTTGCTGATTCACGATGGCGCTATTACAAAGGTGAAATTTGTATCTAGTAGTGGCTGCTTCGCGACCAGCGGTAGATGCTGCGCAGCCAAGAGCAGTGTGAAATGATAAAACAGAAAAATAATATAATATTTAACTTCCATTTGAGCAAATTCGGGGTGATTTTATCTTGACAATTTTTTTTTTTTAAATCACTAAAGACTTGTTTATGTCATCATCGTCATTTAATGGTCAGGCGGGTTTAGAGCGGCCTGTCGGCCTCCGATGATTTGTCCAGTGATTGTCTACCTTCCGATCAATTCGCCATTGCTTTTTAAATTTGACGAAATATATACTCAGATAATCGCGTCACCAAGCTTTTACTGGTAGCACTTGATAATAAAGCGGTTTATTTCGTGGCTAAATAAAGAGTGTAAATGAATGTTTCAGACATGGGTATTCGGGAATTTGAACCGGTGCTCCTAGAAGAACAGCCACACGCCTTAAGGTACAGATACACATGCTTCTTTACTGGCATGCTAATGAGCATGCCACTAATAAGCATGCCCTAACAACTGTACACACTTGCTCATTACTGGCATGCTTATTAGTGGCATGCTCATAAATAAGCATGGCCAAAGCTAACAATCAAACACACATGCTTATTAGTGGCATGCTCTTGTCATAGAATAGAGACGCTCTTGTTCAAAATGGAAACTTTGCAAACTGAAATAGAAAATTCAAGTGAACCAATAAATAAAAAAAGTTCCCGAGTTTCCATCCGCACATTTTTGATTTTAGTTTATATAATTTTTATTGTAAGATTTGAATCATTCATGCCTATTAATAAAGTTTCGTAAACATTATTTCTCACTATATTATTTTTACACAACGGTGACCGAGTATTCCGCAGACATTCGTGATTCCTATAATAAGTCACGAAAAGTAATGTTTGAGAAGATCGCATCGATAATACTAACCGCGAAGCCCGCGAATGACATAAGCATGCTCATAAATAAGCAAGTCTGTTCACACATGCTCCAAAGATACCCCTTCTCTATGGTGAATGACAGTGGCATGCTTATAAATCAACCGGCGGTTGATTTTTGAGCATGCCACTGGGTGGCATGCTCATTACTGGCAATGCGCGTACACACATGCCACTAATAAGCATGCCACTGTCAAAGTCGATACTGCGCATGCTCACGTGCCACTAAAGAAGCATGTGTATCAGACGCCTTAGGCTCGGTTGTTTCAAGTTGGATTAAAATAAAAGTACCGTATTCATAATTTTGTGTCTTATATACTCAATGATATAATGTACTGTAGATACGAATGTTCTTAGGTTTTCACGGCCACTCAGAATCTTCAAGTTTGTATTTACTGGGGTATTATGCCGTGTTGTTACGACCTTTCGGGCCTATGTTTCGGATCCCATTGCAGGGTCCATCATCAGGGCTGATGTTTTGTTGTGAGTGATGGTGTTGTGGTTAAGTATCGGTTAAGTATTGCAATACCGTGCCGAAGTCATGATGTGTTGTATTGTGTTGTGTGTATGATTCATCTGTTGTCTGATCACTATCTCTGCGGAGTCTGCGACGAGAATGACTTTGAAGCGCCGGATGCCAAGATGTTTTTAATTTGAGACCATCATCTCTATTAATATTTATCGGGTGCTTATAGATTTCTAGTGCTTCCTTGATAAGACGCGTTTGGTGACTCTTAGGCTTTCCAAGGATTTTCGGTTCGAATGAAAAATGATGGCCGGTATCCAGAAAATGCTCAGCCAGTGCTGATTTTTCTGGATGACTGAGTTTGCATGCCCGTTTGTGCTCGTTGACCCTTTTGGAAATTGTACGCGCCGTTTGTTTTTTTTGTTTATTTTTTGTTTGTTTTGTTTTTTTTTTTTTTTTAATTTCGGCCCGAAAGGTCGTAACAACACGGCATTATACCCCAGTAAACACAAACTCGAAGAACTGTAGATACGTTACAAGCGTGAAATCTTGGCAACTCAAAAGTAAGGTAAATTGCCTTACTTGCATCGTACACTATTGTAAGAATGAGTATGTTATTTTAGTCACCGCGACTTCAAATTACCTGCTTTATCTGTCTTCAGGCAGGGCGTTTGTGAAATAAGTGCCACGATTTGTTATCTCTTTCTATGCAACATTTGCTACATATAAAAGCCGGCTAGTCGGGGAATAACGTGTCTATATTATAATACGTCAATGCTTATACTAATGCTATTCAAGATATGAGATATGGAAGTAGAAAGAGGAAAAATGCGTACAAGTTTTCGATGACTGTCCAAGATATTTTATAAAAATTGTACCTTTTACATCGATCACCAAAATAAAATATTTTTTTTGTAATTCAGAGGAAAAGGTAACTAACTATCGCTCACTGTGAATGACAAAACAGTATAAATTGAGTTCAAGTCACCGTGCGTTGAACTCTTTTCAGAAGATAATATTAAAAGCATTTCTTATAAAATTTAGATACATTTTTTTAAATATATTGAAGCAAAGGCAGCAATATCCAAAAAATTTAACAAAGAAATGAATGCAGTCATCGAAGATTACTAATTTAAATTTTTTTTATTTTTTTTTATTATTTTTTTTTTCATTTATTGGTTTTCTTACAACCATATAATTAATAAATCTTGAAAAATACAATAATGTATGTACAGAGTCTTGGGCCAATTGCAAGAAAACACATATATACAAGAATATTATACCAGGATGGATAAAAAAAAAGAAAAAAACAACATGCCAAATAGTGAGTTTGTGTGAGTGTGTTTTTATGTGTCCGTGTGTGTATGCGTTTTTATGTGTTCGTGTTGGTGTTCACATGTGTGGGAAGAAAAATGTCATCGCGCGAGTTTATACGTAAGGGATTTTGTAAACTGTTCATAACTTAAATTTAAAATATCGAGATCTGCAAAGGCAGTGTCATAGGTATCTAGAATTTTGTTAATAATACAGTTTTTACCGTAGTTTGTTCTCCAATGATTTAAGTGGAAAAGGCGTAGTGCTCTTGTTTTATACTTAATTCTGAATTTATAAATAAAATTATACTTAATTCTACATTTTATTTATCTATCCCTTCCAAAATTATGTTTCCTATAAATTTATAGGCTATGTTTCCAATAAAATCTCAAATTCAGTACACTATAAATTAAGAGTCCTCGATGACTGCGTTAATTTTTTTTTGGATATTTCAGCCTTTGCTTTGAAACCCCAAAAATAATATATTTGCCTCAAAAACTATGCGTGTAGTGCACACGATCGAATAAAATCAGTATGTGTATTTTCTTAAAAACTGTCAAACCAGTCAAACTCAAACAATCTGAAATATTTGAAGATATGTTTGTGCATGCAGCGTAGCAGCTGATACAAACGCCCGATATCTCTAAAATAAACATCTCTAATAAGTATTCATTCTGCCTTAACCTGACTACTTTTCCAGACTCTCGTCTCGACTGTTTTAAAGTAGCCATTTTGAATGGTATTTGCATTTCTTTAATTTTTCCAAAATCAGTAAAATATATAATATAATGCTTATATTTATTACAATTATTAATTATTACAATTCTATAAATATAATAATATATACTTATAATACAAAATTTACTTATATTGTTCTATTACTTACATATACTCCGTCATCTGGCGCAGTGAGAAAATCTGGTCCATGCATCCTCTTCCACTCATGAAGGCTCCTTGTACATCCCACACTTTTTCTTTCGTTGTCATCCTCACTCTTTCTATCAAAATTCTCGCATACAGTTTGCCAACAGAGCTCAATAGGCTAATGGCCCGTTAATTTGCGCAGTCCATTCGCAACCCTTTTCCTTTGTATAGAGGCATGATAACAGCTCTTCTCCAATCCTTAGTTAGTTAGTTAGTTAGTTACGTATAATATAATATAATAACTTTATATTGTGGCGTTATACATGATACATTTTTATGTTACTTTGTGTGTAGTTGTTTATACAGGGTTATTTGTAAAACATTAATAATCTCGCAGGACTATACTCCTGCCTTGATTATTTGTCGAAAATGTTCAAGCTATCGTGACCTAATATCAATAGTTATTGAGATATGTGACATCGAAGTTTGCATTTTTATTTAAATATTTCTGACTTATTTTTTGTAAACCGTCGGACTATCATTACAGTAACTAATATCAATTACGAAAAATTCATTTGTTTCAATACAAGTTAAGTAAAATGATTAAAACCCTGAAAAAAATCCAATTGGAATGTTTTCCAATTGGAGTTCGAAGGTTTCTATTTTTTATTTGACTTGTATTAAAGGGAATGAATTTTTCATACTCAATATAAGTTACTGTAATGATAGTCCAACGTTTTACAAAAAATAAGTCGGAAATATTGAAAAAAAATGGAAACTTCGAAGTCGCATATCTATTTAACTATTGATATTAGGTCATGATAGCTTGAACATTTTCGACTCATAATCAAGGCAGGAGTACAGTCCTGCGAGGTTATTAATGTTTTCCAAATAACCCCGTATATGTAATCGTTCATCTGTATCTACATGTAATGTTATATGTGTAATCTGTAGTTTCTGTTCAACTAATCTCTACCGAGTTAAACATGTACCAAATATTGGATCCATCTTAGAAAAAAATGTTGGTAAGCAATTTCCTATCAGTGTTTAATTTATTTATTTATTTATTTTGTTTTGGGGAAAATTAACAGCAAACAAGAATCTTAAAAATATGAAATAATGGTTTTTACAATTATGCCAATTACAAATTTTCCACTCAATATAAAAAATTACTTTAATAGCGAGTGGAGAGGGTGGAAGGGAATGTGGGACGGGAGTAGTAGGGAAGACATAATGTACAAATTAGTTTGGGTGCGGTAGTGTAGATATTGTTTGTTTTATGTTTCTTATTGTTGCGTTAAAAATGTCAATGTGGTGATAGTTTGTGTTAAATGAATTTGTGGATCTGTATATAAAGGAGTTTTGTTTTGAGTTGGTCTTACAAAAGGGGAGATGAAAAGTAGGTGAATGTCTGTTATTGCGAGTTGGGATGTGGTAAGATATTCGTTGAAGAAGTTCCGGACTATCAACTAGATTGTGTGTTTATTTTGCATAGCATTGAATAGCATTAATGTATTGTTTTGGCATTGGTAAAGTGAAACGCGGAGCAGGTAGAGAAAGGTTTCTGGTACGATAATCTGATCTCCCGACTAAAGTCTCCCAAACGTATCGTGACGAGCGGAGAAATCAGGTGTGCTCGTATTAGGGCGAGGGGATTACGACCCTTGACAATGAGTGTAGATCGTGAGGTATATATAGCATGCTCCGTTACGTACAAATCATTATTGTTCTTGTAGTGGTGTGAATTCCCTTTCAATTTCTGGATTGGAGAAATGACGAGAAATAAATATAGTCTTGATACCTGGTAATGCAAGTGACGCATGCTTATTTATCTGAGGTTTATACAATCCTGTATCACAGGTGTGGCGAACCTAGGGCACGCGTGCCCGAGGTGGCACGTTTGAGAATTTGGAAGGCACGCGAACGATTTCCAAGTTAAAAAATATTTTTTTAATTAATTGAACTTGGAAATAATTGTAAGCGATCGATTAACGAATATAATTAATAAGTTTTTAGCGATTTAAAGAAACTAGCGAGAGAAATATTATCAATTTTCTCTTCTACATTTGGGAGTCATTATTTTCATAAATGAATTTCATAAAATGTAATTCGAGAAAAAGAAAGATGAGTCCAGTTGGTCGTGTGTATTACTAAAAGTGACGAAATGTGAAACAGATATTAAGAATTTGTCATCGAATGTACAATAGAAAAAATCTCATTGATAAATAACTAATATGTATGATTATTGATTACGACTTTATTTTTAAGAAACTATATTGTAATTTTTAAGCTTGTAAATAAAATTCGGAAAAAACTTTTTTTCTATTCCGTTAAATTTTTTTACTGCTTGGGCACGCCACCAATCGAGAAATAATATTTGAGGATTATTGGCACGCGGACCCAAAAAGGTTCGCCACACCTGCTGTATCACATTCCATCAGTCTACTATAATTTTTAAATTCTGTGTCGATGTTCTCGATACTTGGTAATGCAAGTGACGCATGCTTATTTCTCTGAAGTTTATACAATCCTTTATCACATCCCATCAGTCTACTATATAATTTTAAATTCTGTAGATGTCGATGTTCTTGATACCTGGTAATGCAAGTGACCCATGCTTATTTATCTAAATTTTATACAATCCTTTATCACATCCCATCAGTCTACTATATAATTTTAAATTCTGTAGATGTCGATGTTCTTGATACCTGGTAATGCAAGTGACGCATGCTTATTTCTCTGAAGTTTATACAATCCTTTATCACATCCCATCAGTCTACTATATAATTTTAAATTCTGTAGATGTCGATGTTCTTGATACCTGGTAATGCAAGTGACCCATGCTTATTTATCTAAATTTTATACAATCCTTTATCACATCCCATCAGTCTACTATATAATTTTAAATTCTGTAGATGTCGATGTTCTTGATACCTGGTAATGCAAGTGACGCATGCTTATTTCTCTGAAGTTTATACAATCCTTTATCACATCCCATCAGTCTACTATATAATTTTAAATTCTGTAGATGTCGATGTTCTTGATACCTGGTAATGCAAGTGACCCATGCTTATTTATCTAAATTTTATACAATCCTTTATCACATCCCATCAGTCTACTATACAATTTTAAATTCTGTGGATGTCGTTGTTCTTGATACCTGGTAATGCAAATGACGCATGCTTATTTATCTGAAGTTTATACAATCCTGTATCACATCCCATTAGTCTACTATACAATTTTAAATTCTGTGGATGTCGTTGTTCTTGATACCTGGTAATGCAAGTGACGCGTGCTTATTTATCTGAAGTTTATACAATCCTGTATCACATCCCATTAATTAGTCTACTATACAATTTTAAATTCTGTGGATGTCGTTGTGCTTGATACCTGGTAATGCAAGTGACGCGTGCTTATTTATCTGAAGTTTATACAATCCTGTATCACATCCCATTAGTCTACTATACAATTTTAAATTCTGTGGATGTCGTTGTTCTTGATACCTGATAATGCAAGTGACGCTTGCTTATTTATCTGAAGTTTATACAATCCTGTATCACATCCCATTAGTCTACTATAATATTTTAAATTCTGTGGATGTCGTTGTTCTTGATACCTGGTAATGAAAGTGACGTATGCTTATTTATCTGAAGTTTATACAATCCTGTATCACATCCCATTAGTCTACTATACAATTTTAAATTCTGTGGATGTCGTTGTTCTTGATACCTGGTAATGAAAGTGACGTTTGCTTATTTATCTGAGGTTAAACGATCCTGTATCACATAGCATCAGTCTAGTATATGATTTTAAAATTAGTGTAATTCTTTTGAACGGTGCTCTGAACGTAGTTATCATCGATAGAAATGTGTGAATGAAATTAATGAAATTCTGGTGTCAACAATAATGTAATACTGAAATCGGTAGAAGAAATACGTAAAACAACTTAATGTAGTGGCTTAAATGCTCGTATGTAAAATATTTGTATGTATATAGGACAGAATAAAGAATGAACAAATTAGAATTTAAAGTAGGTAGTATAAAAGTTTTTGAAAAAGAAATAAAAATGGATCGATGAGATGGTTAAGATGTGAAATGTGGAATGTGTCAGAAGAGTAGTAAAAAAAAATATATGGGGCCAATGTTGAAAGCAGCAGGGAAAGAACGTAGTCCAGAAAATGACCTGGTCGATCAGTCATATCGGATTTGAGAGGACAATGCTTTTAGAAGCTCCAACAGTCGACGAACTTACACGAGAACATGCAATAAAAAGTGCCAAGGCCGTGATAAAAGAGTGTAGCATCATATCATGTCTGGCTACCACTGCGGGGGAACAGCGTGTTTGTAAATCAGTTATTTATTATTTATTATATTAGTTATCATGTTTAAAAAATCCACAATAATTGTTTTTTTTTTAAATTGACTGATTTCGTTTACTCAGCAATACTTTTGAGGTAGCAAATCAGCAGTGGCGTGCAGCGCATACAAGAAAAAAGCTATGCCTTACTAAAGATTTTAGGAATCAAATATTACTTAAGTACCTAATTATATCTAACTGTTCGAAGAATATGTTTTCTTCTTCTGTATGAAGGCTTGAACTTTGTGGTGACATTATTACTAAAATAAAACACAAATTATTTTGTTTTCACCACTATATTAGATTAAAAAATCTACACGTTTCGAGAACAATGTTCTCTTCGTCAGGATTATTGTGTACTAATCTTAAAAGTTGAAACCAGCAAATATGTTGTTAATAGAATTCGATCATACATTTGATATTAACACAGGCTTAAAATTTTTACATTTCAACTATAAGATACCTCAAATAAATAATTTAGAAATACTCGAAATTAGGAAAAATGTTAATATTAAGTCTAATATAATAAATACACAGACGAAATTTTTGCATAATCCTATTTTGAATATTTTTCCACTTAACATTCCAAATGACCCATAATAATTAACACCTCGAACCCCCCCCTCCCCTCACCTACCCCCTCAACCGCCCTTCACCGTAACATATTTGCTGGTTTCAACTTTTAAGATTAGTACACAATAATCCTGACGAAGAGAACATTGTTCTCGAAACATGTAGATTTTTTAATCTAATATAGTGGTGAAAACAAAGTAATTTGTGTTTTATTTTAATAATTATATCTTATGAAAAAGACGATTTAAAATTCTAGCCGTAATTCATGTCTACGACTAGAGATTTTATTTTCGACTATTTCTGAATACACAATGCTTCACATCAATGCTTCATCTATTTTACTTGTTTGCGCGCATCAAATTTGTTTCATGAATCTAGAAGACATTTGTACTGAAACGAATATTTTCCTACTGAAGCCATATTATATTCGCCCTACCTCTGAGAGTTTATGTAGTTAGAAAGTAAATTGATCGTACTATAATATGATTTTTCGAAAGTCATAATGCCATACGTTCCTTCAAAAATATATTTTCAAAGGAACATCTCAAAAAAAAAATCTTGGGCTCCCGATTAAGCGCATGGTTCAAAGCTTTATCCCCTGTCTGACAAAATTAACAGCAATGTTCTGACCATCAAACCCTGAACGAGAAAGATCCTTTTAAAGCTGACTGGAGATAAGCGCTTGTTCAGACACAGCGGGAACCGTTCAGTTTCAGAATCGCGTTTCAAAACACGCGATTTGTGTCATCTGTTCACACAGCCGCGGTTAATAAGCGATTTGTGCGCGCGAAAATAAACGTCAGTTTGACAGTTCTGGTGCTGTTTCGGACAGGAATTAGAAGTTCGAAACGATCGCCGTGGAACGGTGGCGTCATCACGAAACAATGCCAGTTTTGAATGTTTATGTAAACAGATGAAATAAAAGACTTTATGTGACACACTATTTTTTGGACTCTATGAATAATGTTTATTATTATAGATTTAAATATTGACATATACAATGTAATATTTATGGATTTTTGTCACATCTTTTATTTTTTAATAAAGAGAGTAAATCGCTTGCAAAGCGATAGACGATGCGCTTTTCGAAGCAATCAGCCGTTCGCGGCATTTTTGACTGACATATGGTCAGTATGGAAATCGAAATATTTTCCAAATATTTCTGGAATTTGACCCGCTCACGAGGCGTGATAATTTAGACTGGTATATACATTTCCGAGAACCAGCCAATTGGGTGCGCCCGGCTGGTATTCCGAAGATTAAAGTGGGGCGGCAGGCTGCAGACTGACCGTTCCCCATATCGCTTGCATCTGATTTACGGGTACCCAGCCCGTAAAATCAGAGTCTTGTCGCACAAGACCGACTGGACGTAGACTGGCGGAGGAGCATCATTACTAAAAAGTGCGTGGAGCACCGTACACACAAAATATAAATTAAACTTTACAAAATTCTTCAAAAAATAATTTTTATTAAAAACACAGGAAAAGTCAAGAAACGCATAGAAAACATAAAATGGGGAATTAAAAATAGTGGCCCTAAAATGGACCTTTTACGCTCAACATAAGCACAATCGCTAATATCGACCCCACCGGCCGAGCGATACCGTGCCGAAAAAGATGACTTTCAGTCAAAATCGAATATTGGCCGCTACAGCAGTCCAATTAAACTAAAACTTTCTTTATTGTATTCTTCCAGTAAATATCTATACAAAAAGTATATATTTACGACTACAAATTACATCAGAAACGTAGGAGGAATTTTGTTTGATAAAATTGTTTATAACTAACATAATATTAATTATTCACTCATTAAACTATAGTCAAAAGACGCCTTATAAAATATACTTCATAATTATTACACAAAAATTCATGTATCTACTTAAGAACTTTTTTTTATTGAATTTAATGTAACTAGCCGATTGCACTCGGTACATAACTTGTAATAACTCTGTTAATACTACCTTGCGGGTCCCATAGACTATGTTAGATTATCAGCAAGGTTTAGTCTTGTATAAATTAACATGATTTACGTCTCAAAAAGACGATGAAACTATTTTTACGATTTTTTATGTCGGAGCAAAGTGCTTTCTGCCGATCTCCGCAGCCAATCGTCAGACTGATTAGTACCAAAATTCACTCAGAGATGGCGCGAGCGCTGAAATCGGCAAAGCAAGCTTTGTGATTGGCTGATTGTTTTACGATGGAGTTATGGAAGGGATTTTGTAATTTGGCTATATAAACAGTTTCATAACGGCGAGCAATTCAGTACACCTGAAGGTGCTTTAAGAGCCTATCGGACCACTTTTACCAGTCTTTCATTTCTCTCTACCTACAACGACCCTGCTGACTACTTGGACTTTCTCTGGATCTTCTTTGGCCCTTTTAAGGCAACATCTACTACACCGGCGTTTCTAGATTGGTTTTATACGACTTTGCCATCTGAAACTTTCGGTGCGTTTCTTCGAGTTTTGGGCACGTGGAACCAAACTATCTTTTGCGTGTTCCTGTCCGGAACAGCTGGTCCTTCGAGCCGGATCCTGTGCACCACTCGAGGATGTCGCGATCTGGGTCCAGATCGGGACGCGTTCCAGAAGAAGAAGAAGAACACCATCGCGACGAGTCAGTTACTTCGGAACAGGCCCGTTCCGAGGTGGACCGATACTCCACTAGGACGGAGGACACCATCCGCCAACTGAGGGCGGAGCTCCGTCAAGAGCGGCAGCACTCACGGGACCTACAGCGAGAGCACGCTGAAGTCCTGATCCGTGTGTGCACCACCCAACAACTGCCACCACCTGGGAACATCGCTGCCGGAGCAGCGACACCAATCGACGAGGAAATAGTCGGTGGCCCTGAAAAGGGCCCGTCATTCCGAAGTGCAGTCAATATCGGTGGCCCTGAAAAGGGGTCGTCACTTCGAAGTGCAGTCAACATCGGTGGCCCTGAAAAGGGCCAGTCACCTGGAAGTACAATCAACATCGGTGGCCCTGAAAAGGGGCAGTCACCTAGAAGTGCAGCCATCAATGCTGGCCCTGATAAAATTTTCGGGGCAAACACCATGACCAGACATTCTGCTCACCAAGCAGCCATAGAAAACGGCAGGCCTACTTCATCAAACCAGTCAGGACAGCACCCCCGCTGTCCAGAAGCAAGCGCGTTCACAAGAGAATGGGTGCGCAATCATCCCAACCCGCAGGAAGAAGTGGCTTCATGGATCGAAGAAGCCTTACGAAGGAACCGACACACAGAGGGCACCCGCTCCCAGACTGGCAATGGAGAGGCGCAAGTAGCAGCAATGCTGGCAAGGCAGTCCGGAGCAAAAGAACTGCCACACTTCAGCGGAGACCCATTCGACTGGCCCACGTTCCATGCTCAGTTTGAACAATCTACTGCACTATGTGGACTATCAGCTGCAGAAAACCTGATACGCCTTCAGACTTCACTAAAGGGACGAGCGCGTGAAGCCATCGCCCCTTTACTGGTGGACCCATACAACATTCCCGAAATAATGCGTACATTGCAAGAACGTTTCGGGAACACTGAAGACATCATCGATGCCATGTTGGAGAAGGTGCGGCGCCATCCCCGCATCACTGAAGACCTACCCTATGATGCCGTGATCGACTATGCTATCGCCGTCCGCAATGTAGTCGCAACAGTAAGAGGCTTCGACGCCAAATATATGACGTCACCGCAACTACTGAGCGAGATGGTCAACAAGCTACCTATGTGTGCGAAGATGATGTGGGTGTCTTCAAGGAAAGGCGGGTCCACCAACATCACCATCCAGGATCTATCCGAGTGGTTGTCGGACATGGTGGCAATGGCCTCATACGCTGGATGTCGCACCAAAAGGACGACCACACGCCGCACTGGTAACGTCCATCAGATCACCACAGGCCAGGTGGACAAGGATCCCCAGAGGGATGGAAAACGACATGAAAACTGCCCTGCATGTCACATAGCACCACATCATTTGGCCGGATGCAAGGCCTACTTAAGGAAGACGGTAGCAGATCGGTGGAACATAGTAAGAAGAATAAAGATCTGCTACAATTGTTTGAAAAAGGGCCATCGCTCCCCCGATTGTCGCAGCAAACCATGTGGGACGCACGGTTGCAGAGAACCCCACCACCACACACTACACGAACTGGACCACCACCTCCGGCAGCACAACCAACCACGTTTCGGGAAGCCGAGACCAAAAGGGGGACCATCAAGGAGAGCACCAAACGCCAGTTCCACGAACACCTCGGCAGCCACAACCCCCGCACCAACAACAAACGAAACAGTGGGACAAACCAGTGACTATCAAGGGAGGCAGTGCGTTTATCTCAAAGTGATACCAGTGATGGTGAGTGGCCCCCGCAGGCAAATAAAAGTGCACGCGCTTCTCGATGAGGGATCGACGGTCACCCTCATCGAGCAAGAGGTGGCCACTGCCGTCGGGGCCAAGGGACCGGTCCGCAGTCTACGAATTCATGGTGCTGGTGGAATGTGCTCTTCCGACGACCGGTCCCAGTTGATAAGTGTAATCGTGCGCGGTGACGGGGCCGAATACCCGATGAGAGCGAGTACGGTCCGCAAGCTCGCTCTCCCCTCACAGTACGTAGTGAACAATAAACGCGCGCATCCGTGTGAAGATTACGCCGACATAAGTGAAGTGCGACCACAATTATTGATTGGTCAAGACCACGCTCACCTTATAGTGACAAGGAAGGTACAAGAACTGCAAGGCGGCGGCATCAGATCCCACACGGCCCTGGGGTGGGCCATACATGGCATTGTCGGAAAACAAAACCATAGTGATTACGCAACAGTATTAGCAGTTTCTAGTGCAGTTTCTCCCGTAGTCGACAATACTCTGGAGGCATTAGTGCGCGAACACTTCGCCGTCGACTCATTGGGGGTAACCGCCGCGGCCCGTGTCAATAAGGAGGATGCACGAGCTACCGCTATCATGGAAGCAACCACACGACAACTACCCACCGGTCAATGGGAGACAGGCCTCCTGTGGAAAAAGGATAGCAGAGAACTGCCAGACAGCCGCCAGTGCGCCGCCAACCGCCTGGCTGGCATTGAAAGAAAGATGGCAAAGGATGCGGCTTATGCAGAAGCATACAGAGCAAAAATGGACGAATACCTGAACAAAGGGTATGCTCACCCTCTGTCACCAGCTGAAGAAGCCAACATGAAAGGGAAATATTACCTACCACACTTTGCTGTCTTCAATGCCAATAAGCCCGGAAAAATTCGTATTGTGTTTGATGCGGCGAGCAAATGTCGTGGTATAAGCTTAAATGACACACTGATCACCGGGCCGGACCTACTAAGTTCTCTACTAGGAAGTGTATTCCGTTTTCGTGAAGGACGAGTGGCGCTGGCAGCAGACGTCAAAGAAATGTTTCTTAGAATAAAAATCCGAGAGGCGGATCAAGCAGCGCAGCTATATTTGTGGAGACAACCGAACGAACCAGAACCGACAACATATCAAATGACGTCGATGATGTTCGGTGCAACATGCTCACCCAGCAGCGCCCAGTATGTCCGCAACCGGATAGCAGATGCCAGCGCCAACGAGTTCCCAGTCGCAGCCAAAGCAGTTCAAAATACATTCTATATGGATGATTACCTCGACGCTTTGGACACTTCCGAAGAAGCAATCACAATGATGAAACAGGTGTCCGAGGTATTGCGTCGAGGAAATATGCATCTAGTGAATTGGGCCTCCAATAGTCTGGAGGTATTGGAACACATCGAACCAACTCTGCGAGCCGTAGAGCCGATAAGAATTATCGGAGAAGATACAACGACCGAGAGAGTGCTCGGGATTATGTGGGAACCCGCCTCCGATAAATTTGTTTTCAAATTTGTAAACCTACCGGAGCTGACGGAGGCGGACCACCCGACCAAACGACAGCTGCTGAGCGCCGTGATGAGTATTTTCGACCCGGTGGGTTTCCTAGCCTGCTTACTGATCCGGTCGAAGATACTTCTACAAGAAATATGGCGTTCAAAGGTCGGGAGGGATGAGAAAATACATCCCGAGCACATGGGGAAATGGCGCGCATGGAATGTACTCATAAGAAATAGTGAGTGTCAAATAGCGCGCCAGTGCCTCTCGCGTCGAAGCAGCAACGTGACACTGCATGTGTTCTGTGATGCGTCCGAGAAGGCATGTTGCGCGGTGGCATACTTCGCCGAGACAGGAGAGGGCGGCATGAACGTAGCCTTCATCTCGGCGAAGTGCAAAGTCGCGCCACTAAAGCCACTCTCAATACCACGCATGGAACTACAGGCAGCACTATTGGCCGCCCGACTAGCAGCTACCATCAGAAAAGAACACCGCTGCCATATAATACGAACTGTATTTTGGACCGACTCAACAACGGTCTTATGTTGGCTGCGGACCGACCCCCGGTCCTACTCGGCGTTCGTCGCAAACAGACTCGGCGAAATCGACGAATTAACAGACGCTGATGATGGGTGCCGACACAGAAAAACCCTGCCGATATCGGGACCAGAGATGGCGAACCTCCGGACCTCTCCGCGGAAGGCATGTGGTTCAGTGGGCCTGAATTCCTCAAACGAAGTGAGGCAAACTGGCCAAAGGAAAAGGCACGGCCGCAGCCCGATGAAAGTATAATGGAGAGAAGGCCGGCCACTGTACTAGCAGTACGACAAACCAACACGGGGGGAGCGCTCCCAGACATAGAACGTTTTTCGTCATGGACCCGATTGCTCCGCACTACCGCCTGGGTGCGGCGTTTTGTGAATAATTGTCGTCACCACAGTGGAAAACAGCCTGATATTACGATTGACGAAAGAACGGAGGCCGAGCGCACCTGGATAAAATACACACAGGCAGACGCTTTTGGGCCAGAGATACGGGCCCTCCAGAAAGGGGAAGTCATAGAAAAGACCAGGCGACTGTACCCGATGACACCACAACTGGATGAACACAACGTCATCAGAATGGGTTCTCGGCTGGAGCGGACCGCAGTGGAGGGCATACCGCCCGGATTAAGAGCGCCGGTTATTCTAGACGGCGCCCACCCATACACACGACTAATGGTGCGCTACTACCACGAACGCGAGAACCACCCGGGCACGGAAAAAACAGTAGCCGATATCAGAGAAAAGTTTTACGTGCTGAAATTGAGACCAACCGTGCGCCGGGTGAAATTGGCATGCCAGGCGTGCCGCAATATGAAGAGCCAGCCGAGCCCTCCATTGATGGGCCAGATACCAGATTGTCGGCTGGCGCACCATACACCTGCTTTCCACCACTGCGGTCTGGACTATTTTGGGCCAATGCAAATGACCATCGGCCGAAGGAGAGAAAAAAGATACGGCGCGCTGTTTACATGTTTAACAACACGCGCCGTACATTTGGAACTAGCCGAGTCCCTGTCTGCAGATTCAGCTATACTCGCCATCAGACGAATGGCCGCGCGGCGCGGTCATCCACGCCTCTTATACTCAGATAATGGGACTAACTTCCGAGGCGCGGAAAAGGAAATGGCGGCCGCGCTGGCAGAACTCCATGACGACCCAAGAATGCAGGGACATCTCACAGAAAGTGGGGTACAGTGGAGCTTCAACCCCCCGCTCGCCCCACATATGGGCGGCGCTTGGGAAAGCCTTGTACGCGCTGTGAAGCGTGCGCTGGAGGCCACGCTGAAGGAGCGGGCACCGCGGGAAGAGACATTAAGGACCTTACTAGCTGAGGCAGACTACACAGTGAACAGTCGCCCACTGACACATGTGTCAGTAGACCCCCTGGATGACGCGCCAATCACTCCTAACCACCTGCTTCTAGGAATATCGGGCAGAAATACACATTTAACCCTTTACGGGGCATTGGATGCAAATGTCTGTTTAAAGAAACAGTGGCAGATGGCTCAGCAGATGGCTGACCTATTCTGGAGAAGGTGGATGCGGGAGTACCTACCGACCCTAGCCCGACGACACAAATGGCAAGAACCTGCGCCCGCAATCAAAGAGGGAGAGATGGCCGTCATCGCTGATCCAGCACTCCCCCGCAACACATGGCCCAAGGGAAGGGTGATAGACACAAAAGTAGCACCCGACGGACAAGTCAGAGTAGTCCGAGTAAGAACCACGGCGGGCGAATACACCCGACCGGCAACAAGAATCATCACACTGT
>JADDOH010000034.1:0-54214 GCA_016648135.1 Agrypnia vestita
AACTATTTGTGACGACAGCAGGTGAAGTAAAGCCAGCTTCACGGACAATAATAGGTGGTTGATCAAGTCAATCCTAAGAGAGGCTGGAGTGGAAGCAACGCCAGGAAGTGTTCGTTCTGCTGTGGCTTCATTGAATTGGCTGGAAAACTACCCGATAGAGGAGATCTTGTCAAGGGGAAACTGGCAGAGTGAAATCACCTTCCGAAAATTCTACCAAAGAGAGATAGTAGGTAACCCCAAGCAACAATGCCCCCAGAGCTCATTAGCGCCTCTCTTTACGCCAATATAGGCAGTCACATATAACGTCGAACCACTAGGTCACCAGGTGATAACAAACAGATCTCTCATAATGGATTCCAGGCGTCGAGACGGAACACAAAATAAAAGAATTTTACCTTCCATTAAAATTCCTATTTTGTTTCCCTCGACGCCTGGAATCCAGGTAATCCCTACCTGGTGCATTATGAGTCATATGAAAGAAAAACCGTTGCGCGGACGAAACCGGAAACAGGGATACCAGCGGGAATAAATTGTCGCAAACAGGGAATCAGAGGGGGTAGGAACGCGTGTCTAGTGGCGAAACAGCAGGCTGTTCTCTCATAATGGATTCCAGGCGTCGAGGGAAACAAAATAGGAATTTTAATGGAAGGTAAAATTCTTTTATTATGCTCTTGCCCAGTCATTTTTGAATTATGCAATTCCAAGTTGGGGAGGTACTTACAAAACCACATTAAAACCAGCTATAACGGCACAAAAAACCTTGCTCCGAGTCATTAATAAGAAACCATTCACATACCAATCAGACAGACTATTCAGAGAATTTAATGTACTGGACGTTAGACAGCTGTTCGTTAAGACTACCCTCATCTTCTACATCAAAAACACAAACCACCTAACAGCAACCAGTAACTCGCATTCACATAATACTAGACAAGCATTACGAAACCTTGACGAAATACCAAAAACTAAGACAACATATGGACAGAAAAATTACTCGTACATAGGGCCTAAAATATTTAACATATTTAAAACAGACTTCCCGGAAATCAGAATATACTCAATTAATAAAATAAAAGCTTTAGCAAACAACTGGCTTACCTCCAAAGGTAGAACAGCAACTGAAAATTTACTTACTGTAATTGCATAATAATGTCTACAAATAATAAATAATAATAATACTACCTATAAATAATAATACCTATATAAATAAATTAATTAATTAAGGAAAATAAAAAATAATCTTAAACAAAACTTTAACCCTTTTTACATTAAACAATTATTCTACACATATTTACACTTGAACTTATGACTCACTCAACTTTCACTAACATTACACCTGATACTTTGTAGATATATAATTACTACCTTATGAAAATAAATATCACTGACGAATTCAAAAAAATATTATAATTGTGTTCTATAACGCCACTCTGGGACAGGCGTAGCCTAGTAGAGTGGCATAATCCACAAATTTAACAAAAATAAATGTGTAATTTGTCTTATATTTTATTGTTAAACTAGTATTAAGTACCTTTATTTGTAAACAAGAATTTTTTTGAAATAAATAAAAAAAAAATTTAATGTTTTTCTATTAAGAAAACGGAACATCCAAACATCCTACTGCATTTCTACATGTGGCTGCAAAATAGCTTTCAAATTTTGTTTAAAAATTGTGCTTCAATTTCTTAAATCGTGGATCAATTTCTTGAAATGGTTTGCAAGTTGAAGTTCCATATGTAGACCCCCTCGGTAATATTGCTTCAAAAATCTCAAACCAAATCGCATTATCATAAAAACGCGATAATTAATTAACTCTTCTACTTGTGAACTTAGGAAATGAGAATAATTATATGAGCACATTATTTTTTTAATACAAAATATAAACATAATTCTTTATACTGCATACCTCTTTTTGTGGTTGATAGTTAGGAAGAAAGACTTTAAGGTCAGGCAAACTGGTATAAAAGCTTCTAGTATCTTCATCTTGCCACGGATCATTAGCAGGTAACTTGTGTTCTCCTTCGGTTCCTCCCGAGATCACATCTCCCCCTCCACTAGTCATAGAGGCCGCATTGGAGCTAATAATCGGTTCGCCGGCTTCTCCTAATTCCTCACCAAGAATGTCAGCAAAATTTTGTGCCCCAGTAAGAAGTCTATCAAAATTGGTCTGAAATTGAATATTCATTTTAATATTATTGAAAGATTTTGCAGATACTTCGTGGTGCAACATTATAATTTAACTATACCCGATGTTATTGACTATACTTGATGATGAGAGGGACTGCTGCTCTCGAAACTATAGTAGTAATTAATAACTCATATTGTGTCTGTATTACAAAGTTAAAATATATCATATTTTAAATTAATTTTAATCATTTTACAATTTAACTGTAATTTCGGATATTTTATACGCACCGTATGTATCCGAAATTACAGTTAAACATGTCTAACGACCGTAATAACAACCTTAACTCTTTAATTAACATTTTACAATTAATACAAATATTACAGTAAAATTGAGAAGTGTTTAAATAATGTATACTTTAAATGCTCACACAAGGCTGCATGGCCTCTTAACAAAAAAATGACTATAAAATTTGAGTAGTGCAAAGAGGCATGGAAAGATGCGCGTTGAGCATGACACGAAACGAAATTGCAAATTTTTCAAAAAATTTCAAAAAAATAAAATAGACATCATCAAATTCTGAAAATATGTGACAGAAAATAATGATAAACTGAGAAACGTGGATGACACATGAGGAGGCCTACATCCAGCAGACGATAGAAAATGGATGACACTGATGGTGACAATACTCGAGTGCAAAGCAATTAGAGTTTGAGTTGAAGTAAAGTTAAGGCTGGTCATTGGTTTTTCAAACTGTCAAAGTGTCGTATTGCGTCGATAGATCATGCTATTTCTAAGACATGAACAAACCTCATCAGATAAACATTGCACGAGGGTGTATATTCAGATATTCCTTGCAAGACAGAAAGGCTGCGAGGAAACGAGACAACAAATATAAAAAACCGCCCGAGAGTCCGACAGCTGCTCGTGCTGCGTATCTATTATCATCCGAATTCTGGATGTTTCAAGTCTAGAATTAAAAAAGCTTGTTTATATTTCTCCAATAATTTATTTATTGTAAAAGAATAGTAAACAACCATTTTTCTTACATAACTTTTTTAATTTAAAAATTATGTCGCATAAGCACATTAAGGTATTATTTTGACTTCCGGCTTGTGACTTTTGTCGACAATGTGGTTGATCCAGCTGTTTGTCTATGGAGGGCTTGGAGAGAGTAGCAGCGTGTTCACGATCTGCTAGTGGCCAGATCTATGGGCTATATCTATGAGGGCCGCGGGCCCGGTAATTTGTGATTCTGTGCTTGTCATATAGCTTATAGAAAATACAAACGAGTTACCAATTAAGTGTTTATCATTGAACTAGAATACTAAACAACTTTGACCAAATTCAAATAATTTTACGAATTTAAAACAAAACACGATCCACATATTTATATAACACATTAATATGAATTAAAAATAAAATTGCAAAAAGTCATTTCTTGCATCCAAACATTGATCCGCACAAATAAATTTTTTTAATTGATTAAATGATCAGACTCGATATATATGTTACAGCGAATTTGCATTTTTAGTGAGACTATACTTTCACTAGTAAAAATGTACTTTTCCCGGTCGGGCAGAGTGGGGGCAGTGAAAACATCTAAATCAACGAATTCTCAGATTCACTACACATAATCCGTGAAAATACATTACTCAAAGCATAGACAATATATCGGTGAAACCATCAATTTGTACACGTAATTCTTAAAGCGTAGAAAGTATAAAGGCGGCACTACACTAGACGATTTTTATTCATTTTGCGGTCCTATTTTAACTCCTAAATTAAAATAGGACAGCGGCACCGCAAAACGAATACGAATCGCGAAGTAAGGTGTCGGCTGAAAGATCGCGCACTCGGGTTTTTTATGATATCTGACGACTGCCGGAACAAAACGAGGTTATGTCACCATGTAAATATTGGGGGGTTAAGGGAAAATTTTTATTAATGAATATGTATTTTGTCAATTAAGTTTATTAAATATGTTTTTTTTATAACAATACAACAAAAGTTTATTTCTTACAAATATAGAAACATAAATAAACATACACCCGGTATTATTAATTTTAAATGAACCTTTAAAAGTGCGTCAAGTAACAAACACTCGATGCGAAAAATACAAAAATCAAAGAGATTCTAAGTCATCATTTACGTTTGAATTCATTCAGATTCTTCCGCATTTCCAATTTTCTATCTTTTTATCAAAAATGTGTCTAATGTCGTTTGCGTTTCTTGTTTGCGCACGTGTAAGCACGGGTGGTAGACGTACAACATAAAGTGCGCGGTTTTTAAGTTCGCAAACTTACTCGGCTCGACGTCGGTGACAGACGTGAAGCTTGCTCGCACCGTATCATTTTTATGAGTTTAATCGACTGTCTTTTGAATTATAAGATGATCAGAATTTCGTAAGTGTTCGCAATTAAAATTTTAAAAATATATTACGTTTTAGTTACCTACCTAAACTAATCATTGAATATCAAAGACCAGTCCAGAAGTGTGACAGTTCGAGAAACAGAACTATCGCCACAGAATAGAGAATATGCTATCGCTCAAAGGATAAAAATTAGAAATACTGTCGCTTTGTGATGACTTTGGACTAGACTAGTGTAGAATGAGACACAAAACGCAAAATAAATTTTGAAAAACAAGGTCCATGTGCCATTAGAATCTTGTTATAAAATCATATAATGAAGAATTGGTGCAGACGAAACTTTCAACACTTCAAAATGACTATTTTAATAATATCCGTTACCTACATAATGTTGATTTGCACAGAAGAAATTAATAATGCAGTAAGAACCTTGTTCACGCAATGACTTATTAAATTGTTATTCAAGGCCCGGTTGTTTCAATTGGATAATCAAATGGATAAATAAAAGTTCGTTTAAAAGCATAGATTTTAACGGAAACGGATTTCAGACTTGTCAAATTTAATTTTTGACAGTTCGGAAACCAATAAATTCACTAGTAAGTGCAAGTTAAAATATTGTATTCATTTCTATTTGTGAAAAACTCTTTGAATATGATAAGAATGACCTTGAATATACTTTCTCTAAAATGCCAGTGAATGATGGACTCACTAGAAAATCAGATTCACTGTAACATATACATATTTGCAAATTACAACGTTGCAATGTTTTACACACTTATGAGCGTGCGCGGGCACAAACCGCGACATTGTCAAACGTCAGATATGTATGTGAAATGAACGCACTTTCAACATTGAATATTTTGATAATACCAACAAAACTGTATATATTTAGCCAAAAACCTTATTGTAGGAGTGAAACTCAAATGCTTTTGGCAATATAATACGCTATTAATTAACAATAAAGTAATATTTGCATAGAATATACTTTTTGTAGTAACTTTATATTGACAAAATAAAACATTGACAAAGATACGTCCGCCAATCGCCGCGGCATCGGCTGAATGACGACATTTCTATCTGTGTTTTGGAATATAATCACACTGTGTTTTTTTTAAGTAGTAATTAACTTGTTTTTAATAAAAAAACAAACTTTTAAATAGTGGATGAGGATTCAAAGTGCGGGATTAAGTAGAATATAGAGTTTAAAATCATCTCTTTCTATGAAAAGCGTTTGAAAATCATCAAAAAATGTAAAAATTTCTTGAAAATCTAAAAACCTATAATTTTATTAATATTGAATATTTCTTAATTACCTTAATATGAATTCTAGATAATTAAGTGAACTTTATATGTATAAAAAAAACATTTTATCGATTAATGCCTGTATTCTTCTTAATTGTTGTAAATAATGTTCAGTTTATTACTTTTAATAAGAACAAAGGTTATATCTAAGTTATTACCCTAAAAAAATTGCAGTCTATCTTATACATTCTGAAATAAATGAATAATAAAAAACCACATTTTTGTGAAAAACGCCGAAATATGCATTTGCAGTGAATGTGCCGCCTCAAGGATTCATATAATAAATACCAGACAAGTAAAGACATTTTTAATGATGTAAAAATATCATGTATTTTTATTAGAGATCAAACGCATATCCGGACACCGGATTTTCATTCATCGGCGAAAATTTCATGAAATTAACGCCGGTAAATAAATTTATTGATAGTACTAGACAAAAATGCACAATCTTAAAAAAATTGTTTATTATTTATTTAATCAAGAAATTTGTTAGTATTCAAAATTAACCAACAGCATATTATAATGAATGAATACTACTTTCTCTTGAGGCAATAAGCGACTGCGCTTGTTTTCGTGAACTTGACTGGCTTCAGAAAATAGTCTTTCGCTGTTTACGCTGCCGACCACCAAATGTTGTGGGCGCGACTGCGATCGATTCGAGCTCTCTTCAAGTAATAGTCAATCTCGCTTGCAATTGCATTATTTTCTTGATCCCGACACTGACTATTATTTTAATTTGCTCTTTGTTGAAACAATCCCAAAAGGTATCATGATCTTCGCAATTGACAATTGATCCAGTCTCGACACCTCTGTTTCTTAGAGCAGGTGTAGGATTTTATTACACATACATTTTTATATATTTTAACAGGATTTGAAATTGAAATTGAATGAATACCTGTTGAATTTCAAGTTGGTCTTTCCGTTCTTGAGAAAGCTCTCCCCTGGTGTGTAATGTACGTTGATTTGCAATGTGCAACGCCTGCAACTGTTGACGTTGTGTTGCAAGATGACGAGTCAAAGTTATAAAATAATCTTTCAAAATAGAACGCACCCCCGCTTGCTTCTCAGGAGGCAAAAATGTACTTCTTGGAATATCAATATTGAATTCCTAAAACAAAAGACAGAATAATATATTTTTTAGAAGAGGACAATACATACAGATTCACAATCTAAGAGCTCTCTTAGTTTTCTACAGAAAAGAATTTATAGTATCATATACATGGTCCCTCAAAGGAATTAGGATTTGTAGTATCAATATTATCATATTACCTTAGCCAAATCTTTGATTTTTTTGGGAACCAATCCTGCGTAATCTTCCCCGCAATGTTTACAAAAGGTAAGAAGGATGTTAATGTTGTTGTGTTCCTCTTTGTCCATGTTGATGAGCACAGTAAGAACAGCACCCAGTAATGGTAATCCCACTCTGTTTGTAAATATTCCGCATGCTATAAGTTCACCATAAAAACGCAGGTCAACACGTAACTTTGAAGCATTTGCTATTTTCTCAGACCCTTTAAGAGTCAAAATTTTTTGCCAGTTTTCGAATAAATTTTGTGAAAACTCCGAATAAGTTTGATGTAATGTAGAACACAACTTGATGGCAGCTGGTATATCGGACATTTTCAATTTGGCTTCCGTTATTGCGGAAGCAACTTCAGATATATATTTTGTTAAATTCAAAGTGCTAAAATCTTTCATCAAAGCTTCTAGTTGCGAGGCGGAGAATGTTTTCAACTTCTTAACAAATGTTGTATTCTTCTTAAGAACGGAGTCAAGTTTCGAGAAATAGCTGTCAGGAGGCCTAATGCATTGTTGATTTTGTTGTCGAAGTTCAGTTTTATATTTCAGGCGCGCATCTAATTCGGCAACAAACTCCAAAACCATTTTTTTTTCTTCATCTTTATTCGAAGACACTTCTTCTCCATTAGTTGCAATATCTTCCGTAGAAAATTCATCTTTTTTTTCAGATGATTCCATATTTTATCTGTAAGAAATATATTTTTAAGTATTTGAGATAACATTTTGAAATGCACACACAAAAAACTGAATTATTCAACCAATATTATTTTTAGAAAGCTCTCAAACCTTGTATTTAATTGTATATTTGTGTTAACAAAAAATATTTTTTATCGAATTGCTCTCAAAATCTAAAACCATATGATCATCCACCTGTCCCCAGAACAATCAACAAACAAATAAACCAAATTTATACAAATACTTTTTTTTAACAAGTACAAGCTAGTTATATTAATAATGATTCAAAATATGTATATTTTCCGCAGAAAATGGCGAAAATGGGAACCTGTGCAAGATTTATGAATAATGAAAAATGATTTACGTGCTCTGTTACTATACTTTTCAAACGTTCAAAACATTCAGAAGAATTATTTTAATAGATATAAATATAGAACAAAGGATTATAAACATTTTAAGTCAAAGCTTTATTTATTATCTATCTCGAAATGTAGTACATACAAACATATACTTGTGGAAATGTCAAAAAACTAATGTGCATGTTACGGGGCTAACGACAAAATATGATATCGCAACTAAAATATCAAAGTTTTTCAAACAACAAACTTACGTAAATATTTTTAACTTTTCTAAAATTTAATTCTTTATTTGTTTTCGACATTTGACTACACGTCTGTAGAACCAAATTCGGCAGAATCTGGCAAAATTCAGCTGTCAGTTCTATTCACAGACAAAATCACAGAAAAGAGAAGACAAAATATAGACCATAGAAATGAGATGATATAGATAAAGGATAGCAACAGACATAAGTCGGTAGTCTATTCATATTTATTAGGAACAGGCCCATTTCAGACCCAAATTTTTTTTAGCATAATAAATTCAAATTTCTTATATTTTTAAGATATATTGTACTTTTAAGATATTTTATGACGTAATTTAGTATAATATCAAATCACGCTGGCTAATAGGCTACATCTTCGAGCATTTAAAAATGCAATTATCGTCGCTGTATTTATAATGAAGTCAATGTGTCGTTTAGTACATTCTAGGATGAACGAATCAATTTGTCAATTTTTCATATAAATTATGGAGATATACTCAAAAAAACATATCTGCTCATCTGGAAAGTCTGCCTAGTAATTATTTAAAATATATTTTTTAAATCTAGTCTGTGCAATTATTTTTTAAAACAGTTTCATTCGTTTATCTCAGAATGTACTAAAATGGCACATAGGCAAATGTCTGATAACAAAGTTAATGCTTTAAATTTTAATAATACTAAATGCTTAAATTTACGGATTCAATCAACATTCAGTCATCATTAAATAATATTAACCCTGTTACCTCTGCGTAAGGTAAAAAGGATTATTTAATATTATTTCATTTTTTTTCTAAAATGTACTTCTGCACGAGCCTTTATGTAGGTTAGTGGTGGATTGTTACCAGTTACACAATAACTGTTATTTGAGATTTGTATCCGATTTTATCGATGATTGGTAACTGATATTTCTTTATTCAACGTGCAACCATCACCATACTATGCACCATACCAATAATCGATACAATCAGATATAAATCTCAAATATCAGTACCATGTGTAACTGGTAAAAACAAAGGTTAAACCATAACTAATGTAGGTATAGATATGAATGACATGTATTGATAATTTATTGTATTGTCAAAAAAATAAGTTGAGTTCTAATTAATTAGGCACAATATATGTCACTATTCTACGTTGTTCAGAAATAAATAAAGAAATTTAACGTTTTCCAGTTATTATTTTGTTAAGTGGTACATCAACTTTTTATCGATGTGATTGATGTGAAGTATTTTGACATAAATCATATAAATCAAGCGAAGCCGAGCTGTCGCCCAGGTATCGTAGCCCGCGATGATCGGAATGATCTAGAAATAATCAATTAACATAACGATACGGCGAGCCTTCATATATACAGCGACGTTATGCTCCGTCACTCTTCAAAAATTATCCAGCTGTTTAACGTATAATCTGTGCTATTCTGAAAATAGCAATATTGAGATATCAGATCTTTATCCCAATCTTGACAGGTATGTATAAAATTGTATTGCCGCCAATTTATTGTCTAAGTTAGACATGTTTGAAATTAATGAATTCAATCAATCAGAAAGCTCTAAGGCGTAAACAAACCTTTAGTTATTCACAATTACGAATAATGAGCTTTCTAATTGATTGAATTCATTAATTTAAAACCTGTCAAACATAAAAGGTCAAAAAAACGGCGTGACAATGTTATACAATAACTGTCAAGATACAAGAAATAGCAATATTGCTTAGTTCAGGGTACGGATTACGCAATTAGAATTCAATTTTTCTCAATTCAATTTATTTATTTTTTATATGACATTTACATTACAAATATATGTTTAATTCGTAAATGTTATAAACAAGTGAGAAAATATAGAAAAAAAAGAGAAAACAAACAACAAAATATCAAACATATGTATATCAATTCATTCATAACAAAGGTGTAGGAGAATCCCGCTTCGGAAAACACTCAGAAACATGGAACAGATCTATGTCCAGAGTAATATTGTTCAACATAGCAGTAGCTCTTCCAACAGGCATAATCATTGGCAGGTTGGTCCTGTATATTGGAATTGGAATGGAAACAATCCACGCTGACGCTGTCTAAGGTAATATATATATATAATATATAATATCAGGAACATACAAACCAATGCTCCTCATAATTTCAGGATTATCGATCATACCGCGCAACAATCGATAAAAATGGGTAATCAGATACACATTCCTTCTATTAGCCGTAAGCCCATGAAACATCACGAAACATAATAATAATTAATAATGACCCTTGTAACATGAGCCACGCGCTGATTGACATGTCACACTCAGGCGCCCGAGCCTGATTTATTTTTTATTTCTATTTACACTTAAATACACCTAATTTAGAATTAGAATTACGCTAACCTTTAATCTAGAATTAGGCATTTAATCTAGAATTTGGAACATGTGCCTTCCGCGCGAATGTTCCAGATTTAAGCTGCTATGCATGCTCGTCTATTCGGTCTCCATCCCTGGTTTCACCATACAGGAGAGAAAGGCTTTCGGCCTTCCTTGGAGATTTCCGATGAAGAATCGGCCATCGCCTAAAATCTTCGAGGCGAAGTGGCTTCCTTGAAATCTCTTCCTAGGAGGTGCTCATGTTGTAATTTCAGACTCAGAAAGATGACATCAATGACAAAGGGTACAGATTTACATGAAAAATATATCAAGGGAAGGGGAGAGGTGAAATTTATTTTATGTTATCCATCGTGTCCTAAAGAATAAGTATGTAAAATTTGATTCAGTTTGGTCAAACGGTACAGATTAATATTGAAAATATGTCAAGGGGAAGGGTGAATGTCACCTATGTTACCCGCCGGGTTCTAATTTGTCTGTATAGAGAAGAGACAGATAGACATTGAGTTTTATATAGGTATATATAATGCTAACAATTCGTGATGAGTCCGCTTTGTACTGAGTACTATGATGTAGTACTACTTTATAGTAAAGCGCACACTCCACACGTTTGTAAGTATGCTGTACGCTGCAAACTACAACAACCGAACACAACTACGAAACAACCCTCCCTGGATTTGAAAATTTTGTAACGGTACACTTTTCAAGAAGCACTTCTCGTAGGTCATTGTAGCAGAAACATTTTGTAGTACTAAAATTACTTCATTTCATATGTGTCGTATATTTCCAGATACCGCTAACTCCATATCAAAACAATTAACAGCAGATCAAGAAATTTATACCTTACTGTGTGAAATGTTATTACCTACACTGTTAGTTTTTCTAGAAAGTTTGTTATAAATGTAAAAAAAAACTTTCTAGAAAAACTAACAGTGTAGGTAATAACATCTCACACAATAAGGTATAAATTACATGACCTGCTGTAAATTTCTTTGGTTTGGAGTTAGCGGTGCCTGGAAATATACGACGGAAGTAGATGAAGTGTGTAATGTTTCGGTAGGTACCTACTACAAATGTAGTGCACACTTTGTAGTCTTCAAAGTAGTGAACATGTGCGTATTGTAGTCGGTATTTTGAAATGTAGTTTTTCCCTTCGCGAATAATAATGTGTGATTCCTTTGATGTGTGCTCGAAGAACCGGTAACTTCGTCAATGCGCGCCAATGTCAGCCAACGTCCGCCAGCCCACGCCAATACCCCTTGTACACATTGGTATTGACAGACATTGAAATCGACAACTTCTTGTGTGTCTATTGTTTTTATGATGACAGTTCTTTCATGGTTTTTTCTTTCTTCCCTTTTCTTTGCCTATGTCTTTATTACCATTATAGTCCGTCTAACTTATCTGAAGAATGGCCAAATTTGGAACTAACGACGCCATATTGGATTATCTACAGCTGACAGACCTTTGACAGACTTTGTTTACAGAGGGGTTCACGACTATTTCGATAGTTTTTTAAGAAAATTTTAGATTGCCACCATGCCAAAAACCATTAAAAGAGGTGTTCGGGAAATAATCTTCAAAATGCACGTGTTTTTTGAAGAGGACAACGTCTAAAAGCCCCAATTATACCGTTTGATTTTGTTCATTGACGTATTGCCATCATATTGCCGCCGCTTCAAGTTAGTGCTGCCATGCAGTTATAATGACTTTCCCATACTAAAGTTTTTTATTTTACTATTATACAATTTCTTCAGGTATTTCTGAATCGGCAATTCACAAAATAGTTAAAGAAGGTAAAGCGGCCGTGGAAATGGGCATTAAAGAATCTACACCCGGAAAAAAGAACAAGGATAAGTGGAAAAATTGATATTGATAACTTTGATTTGGGAGTCCTTAGGCGAAAGGGACACGATTTTTATAATTTTAAGAAAGAGTTACCTGCATAAAGTAAACTGTAAAAGGTATTGAAAGAAGACATAAATTTTCAAGGATGTCGTGAGACATTGCGTAAATTACCTACTGCATAAGCTAGGTTTTCGTTTTCGGAAGACTAAAAGTAACCGAAAGGTGCTTATAGAACGCAATGATATATGTGCCATGAGAGCAAAATTCTTGTACGAATAGGCCAGTCATATATCTAGATGAAACGAGAGCGAGTTGTTTGATCGGTGGAAAACGCAAAATATCTATGCTTTAAACGAAAGATTACTATAAACCAAGTTGATACAACGGGCCTAAACCGATTGATATCCTTATGTGTTACTTAGTTAAACATGGAGGTCATGATCATTAGGTATGAAACACCGAATAAAACCGGCACCACACTGCGCGGGTCTTCCGCCGCGTCTTTTCTGTCGCGGAACATCGTTACATTTCTTTCCATACAATATGCGCTTATTAAACACACTACGCGGATGATCGCACGATCTATTTGCTTTGCCGATTGGCGCAAGGGAAAAGATGCGGCGGAAGACCTGCGTAATGTGGCGCCAGCCTAAAAGAATTATTATCGTTTGTTTTTTTTCTGAAAATTATATTTTTCTTTGATTTTGAATAAACGCCATTTTGTGACGTTGTGTATTTTGCGAATGTATATTTTGATAAATTTATTTGTACGTTAGTTTACATTTTTTTTATTGTGTCGTATACTGCTTAGTAACTAATTTAAGAAAAAACGAATTTGCAAAAAATTCCCTACAAATGAGATAATTTTTAGACTATCGGCAGTACCACAACGATTGGGACGCCCTCCTTTATTCTCCAGATAAATTGGACGGGCTATAATTACTTATTCTTAGGGATGGGTAGGTAAATGAAAAAAAATATCGATATATATCGAATCGATATTTTTAAAAAGTATCGAAAATAATCGATATACATTGCGAAAAATATATCGATATTTATCGATATTATTTTTTCAAAAATGTAAAGGGAATAAGCTTTTGGCGACCAAAAAAAAAAGGTCACCGGAAAAAATATATCGATTATCCGAGAAAAAATATCGATGACCAAAAGATGGGTCGACAGAAAAAAAGTGAAAAAGATACCAAAAAAAATATATCGATATATCGGAAAAAATATATCGATATATCGGGAAAAAACTAAAAAAAATATATCGATGACGATACCCAAAAAAAGGTCACCAGAAAAAAAGTGAAAAAATACCCAAAAAAAGGTAGCCAAAAAAATGACCAAAATTTTGAACAATATTTTCAAAAAAAATATCGATATATTGATATATCGATATTTTTTACCCATCCCTACTTATTCTGTGCCATTCTGTGGCTTCTGTGTTATCATGTGTCATGTTCTTCCTTCACATTGAACACCATACACCATTGAACACTTGATTAATTGATTAATAGAGAATATAATATTGAAGAGGTTATCACATCTACGATCATGTGTGGAATTTTCTGTAAAATTATTCATCATTCCTCAAATGCCGCTGAATCTACTCTTTTGAATAAGGTTAAATATATGAAAATACAATATCATATATTTATTATAACCTGAGAGCTGGTGTTACATGTTAATCGTTTTTCCCATCTTGATCCTCGTTTATACATACTACTGTGTTTCTGATAATCCATTTTCCAATCTATATTGTATTAAATTGTTATCAGAACTTGGGTTACTTTTGTCGGCTTATAATCAATTCTATGTTTTCATTGCTCATATAAGTTTCATATATTGTAATAATGTACATGAGTGGCACAAAGACAACACACTGTACAATAGCAGGTAGTCCAGCCAGACAGAATATTGAGAAGCTATATAAATAACATCTGAAGGATATACATACAACCATATTATGCGCATTTTACATGTACAATCCAATTCATTGTTTCTAGTACTAAGTACTTCCATGTCTTTTGGTATATCATCAATTGTGGAATTACTGCTCGATTTATTACCTCGAAATATCTACTGATCATGTCAGTAAGAAGATTGGCTATTTTCTCCCTATCTATTCTTGAATAGCCATTTTCACATCCGGCATCGAAACACATAACATAGAAATGTCTTGTGAAACCTCTTATCTCTAGACATAATGCATAATTTATACAAAACTGGATAATGTACAAAATCGGATCTATTGAACGCTAATGGTAACAGTCTGATTCTGTTTTAAAATAATGAAATTAAATAATCTCAATTTCCCTCTTATAAATTGCATAAAAATATTAATTAATAATAACCTCTATATTGGTATTGTCTACATAGATTTGCTTGTCTGGCTGAAAGATGTGACACTCGAACCGATGAACACATGTGGGTGAAATACGGTACTAATTCCCTAGGAATTTTTATACAAAAAGAAATCCTGACGAAATTCTTTTACTCTCAAAGTAATTTTGTTCTAATAGAAATATGTGTCATTTATCTTCACTGTCCACCGTTTTGGAAACGCTTGGGTTGACAAGAATGAGATAAAAAAACTAATTTCGATAGTCCCCACGCATACTGTCGAATCTGCAAAAATCCAATTTTCGTTTTAGTATCTTAAACCATCCGATTTATTCTATATTTTCGAAATGAAAATTTAATTTTTTTTCAACATTTTCCAAAAATGTAGATAAATTGGATGATTTAAGATAGTAAACCAAAAAAGAATTTTCGCAGATTCAACAGTATACGTACAAACCGTCGATTTATTTATTTGCAAATTTACATTGTTTAGCCAAAGATAATAAAAAGATTAGTTAAATATTTGAAATGTTACAAAATAGGGATACATGCTGCTGATAGTGGATGTTAGTCCTGATAGTGGAATGTGCAATGGGTTTTGAAATATCAACCAAAGAGGTACAGATACAGATGAGACCGGCAGAAAAATCTGCACAAATGATTTTTAAAATCGTGTACTGCAAATTTATTACTCGGAAACATAGCTCATTATCAGCATAAATTCCTTTGCACAGATTTTAAATTAAATGTTAAAAAAATAACCATTTCACCATTAAAATAATGCAGTTTTTCAGAGGACTAGCAATGGCCTGTTATACCAGCATAGGCCGGTTGTTTGATTAGCAGTAAACATAAAAAAAATGTACATGTACCCATATGCGTTGTAAAAGTTCGGTTTAAAACTGAAATAATGACTAAGTATTGAGTTGTAAAATCTACACTGAACATTGTCAGTTATTTTATTGAGTTTCATGAAAAGTTGAGTGGTATATTTTTTAGTAATATATAGCACAAGAGTAGTATAGTAAAAATGTTATTTCTTGATAAGTTAAATAAATGCCAAGTTTTAAGAAATTTAAGTGTACACTTAAGTCCACTACTGTATTTTGAAAAGAAATTAATATAAAAGATATATCTCGGAATATTCCTATCACAATATATTATTCAGATTTTAATAATTCATAATATTCTGTCAGATAAATATTTAATTTTGACTTATTTTTTCATCCTCCAATGATCTCACTGCATGCGCCTGGTATATGCAGGGTGGGACTAGTCCACAATACTTAACAGATGGATTCCTGCCTTGATTATGAATCGAAAATGTTCAAGCAACCATGCCCTAATGTTAATAGTTATAGGTATATACGACATCAAAATTTGCATTTTTTTTTTTAAATATTTCTGACTTATTTTCTGCAAAATATTGAACTATCTATCATTAATGATAATTCAACATTTTGCAAAAAATATTGAAAAAAAAAATGAAAACTTTGGTATTGCATATCTCCATTACTATTGATATTAGGTCATGTTTGCTTGAACATTTTCTACCTATTGTGGACTAGCTCTGTTACGTCCTGTATATAAAATAAACTGAAATGTTCAGACATCTGAATATCTTTTATGCTAACCATTTTAATGCTGAGCCATTTTCCTTAGATATTTCATAAAATGCTAACAGAAAAACAGCGCTGTCCTGCTTCCCCCAATTTTTAGATAAGAGATATTAAATATCTTTCGAGTGGTGCTTCATACATCGAGTAATGCTTCATAATTATTGTATTTCCTAACTTCATTACTGTATTTTTAAGATCTTATCTCTTTTCTCTAAAAACATTTTAAGCTCAAGACCACATTGCTGTTAAACCCAAATATCAAATTACACACTTCCAAAAGAAATTAAAATTAACATGCTAAAAATTTTGTTGGTTTGTCTTGTTGTTTTCAAAAACATATTTTTTACAGGAGACCAACCAACAAAATGTTTAGCACCGCAGAGATCTTGCTCTTGTAAACAAATATCAACATCGCCAATAAAAGGTGCTGATTCTTGCAGGAACACGAAGTACAAAATCTTCTGAAATGTAGGGGACCCGACACATGTTGTTCTTTTACTTGTGATGTTGCAACTGAGCAATTCGGATTTTCTATTGAAATGATTGGCAATACTCTCTGGATGCAAGGGGAAAAGCCTGGAACGCAACCTGTACAATCTGAGTATGGAGTACTTTTATTCAATGGTGATATTTTTGATGAAAGAAGGAATGAATGTATGTGTGATACAGAAGAAATAATGAAAAAGCTCAAACCAGAATATGTAAGTACAAAAGAAAACGCTCCTATTATAGGATGTCATTACTCTACTGTTTACTTTTATATTAATCATTATTTATATATATTTATTTATTTATTTTAAAGTGTTTTAATGATTGTTCTTTTAAATATGTTTTATTTCTATGTATTGTTTTTTATTTTATTTTGTCTTTTATCTTATTTATCCTGGTATATTGGTTTAGCTATCTTTATTTTTTTTTAAGATTTATTTAAAATTATTACAGTTTTTTATACTAATCATATCGTTTATATATTTTTATTTATAGTGTTTTAATGAGTGTTCATTTCTCTTAAATATGTTTTATTTCTATTAATTTTTTGTTTTTTTTTATTTATTTTAAAACATGTTTTAGGTTATCTAAAAAATTCTCTTAACTATATTAGGTATTTACTGTAAAAGTCCACTAGGGCGTTGATAAATATGCGTATGTAATATTAAAAAAGTATGTTTACTTTGATGAAAATTATTTTTTATTTTTTCAGATTCAAACAGATTCACAATCTGAGGAAAGAATAATAAATGTTTTGAAAAATTTAAATGGACCATTTAGCCTAATTTACTGGGACAAAAGAAGCAATAAACTGTACTTTTGTAGAGATCGTTTTGGTCGAAAGAGTTTATTATTATATAGGGAAAATAACATACTCATTATCAGTAGTGTTCTGGGTAATATTCTTCAGATTAATTATTAAAACTACTATTTATTACCATTAGCAAAAGTTTGATTAGGGCTTTATGGTATATAGGGATATATGTTGAAGAAACATTATTTAAAATCATGGATTAAAAGAAAAAAATAATATGGGAGGTTATAGTGCATATTCCACTATATGATATTAAAATTTCATAAAAGCCCACTGAAGAAATTCACATAGGTATGTTATTTTTTTAAATTCACTCCATGTTTACAAATTTTGGTTCGTATGGCAAGATCTTGTTTTATTTCAAATCTCAAAAGTAGGTACTGGAAATTTATAAAAATGCCCTATATATTTATTTTATCTTATACATTTGTTTCCGTCCTATTAAATATTTGTTTTGTTTTCAGGAAAGAAATATAAAAATGCTCTAGAACTTCCTACAGGAAAAATTTACTCTCTGGATTTGGAAAAAAGTGCAGTAAAAGAAATTCCTTGGATTAATAGTTCTGAAAGTTTTATCATACCAATTGATGACTGGCATTTTTCTCTTAGTACTTTGGATGTAGATAATGTTATCTTTACCTCCAGCACTATGAAAGAAGAGGTGATAAAAATGTAGTATATTAAAATATATAAAAATGGGAAAATATTATTTTTTATTTACATACCTGTATGTATGTTTGTGAAATTTTCATTATTTTATTTTGCAGGATATACATTTTTTAACTAAAATTGAGAAACTGTCGGAAGAATATCCCTGTCGCATTACTTTTTTGAAAAATATTTTGAATGATGATAAAACCTCAATTAGAGTGAATAAATTGCTAGATCTTTTATCAGAAAGTGTAAGGGTTCGTGTTCAAACACAGCCTGGAGTGTGCAAGAAATGTGCAAATAAGTTATTAAAATGCGAATCACACTGTGCTGTTGGACTTCTATTTTCTGGAGGACTGGATTGCACTATTCTAGCTGCTTTGGCTCATCAGCATTTACCAATTTCGGATTCAATAGACTTATTGAATGTAGCCTTCGAACATAAAAATTGTGAAAATTTTCAGGCACCTGATAGATTAACAAGTCTAAAATCATTCGAAGAATTGAAGAAATTATTTCCCCAGAGGTAATAAAAGCATCATCAGTGGTCATACCTTGATTTTAGAGTGGACCCGTCAGACTAAGGGCCTGTTGTATCAACTCGGTTTATAGTAATAGTTTGTTTAAAGCATAGATTTTTACAAAAATGGGGTGTTTGATTTGTGGTGATTTAAACAAATGATTATTTAGGGAAGGTTTGGAGTTCTATGGAATGAAAGAACGATTGGTTGTTAATGTTTATTTCCCAACCACAGATAGGCTCCAGGAGCAAGTCAAAATGTTCAAGTAAAGAAAGTAAATGTGGAATAAAGAAACTCTGATGTTATATGGTGTAGGTCTGTCCAGCCTAGCGTCGCCCGCTTTGTTCTCGTATGTTTATTATGTTTTCACAACAAATCGCAGGGTCAGGGCCAGATGATAGGTACATGGTGCAGGATTGGACAGGTACTTCCACAATTACAAACCAAGTTGATGCAATCGGCTCTAAGATCAGTGTGAACAACTTTATTCATAAGAATATTTATACATAGTTACATTGTCTTTGATTTTCCATTGATTGATTTCCTTCCTTTGATTTTGATTAATGGTATGCTTTTTCTTTACTATTAACTAATTGTGTTCTTGAAACAACAACGTATCATCTGATATCTACATCAAAAATCGTAAAAATCCATTTTTCCATTTCTCTAGTGGAGTTTGGTTCATCACCTTAATGTCAATTGTGACCAAAATGTCAGGTGACGTTAATGATGTCCAGCAAAAACATAAATCGCTTTGTACAAATAATTTTAGTAGCTGCTCATATACCTTCCTCCACATTTTATAAAAAATATTTTTCATTATTATTCTCCACCAAGTTAAGAATATCATTTATTCTATTTTTATATGGGCCTGAGAAGAATTTTAAAAGAATTCCAAAAGGTGTAACTTGCAGAAGTAATGCTCTCGAGTATTCTGAATCATTTTAATGATTTGGCACTAATACACAAAAATAAATAACGATTCTCAAATACCACGAAACATATTTGGAATCTCAGTGCTTGATTGTAATACAAATATTCAGTATTTACTGGTTAGCGAGAATCATTGCAAAACCGTAGAGGGATATCACTGTTGGCATGGAAATAAGTTGCAATAATATTTTAACTATTTGCAAACTAAACAAAAACATTTGCGCTTTGAATACAGAACTAATAACGGACACTCACCAGAGAAATTGAACCTCTCAAGATGACGGATGTTGGAAATGTGCTAAAATTGGAACATGGCTACTAGAATTAGTTTGTGTAGAGATATTCTATCACTCAACATTTACTTATTTGTGATTAGTTGGCAGGTGTATTACTTTTTGTTTAGAAATGAAAGAAATAGAATATGTATATTATAATAAATATGATATATATTTCATGTTCATTCATGATATATATTCACATGTTAGTTATTTGCAATGAGTTACTCACATACCTATGAACTTCGAAATTTTATTATTATTACAATGACTCTTATTAATATTGTAAACCTTTCAGAAAATGGAATCTCGTTCAAATAAATGTGACTCTCCAGGAACTAGAAAGCAAACAATCAGAAATAATTGGAGATCTAGTGTTTCCATTGCAAACAATACTTGATGAGAGTCTGGGATCAGCTCTATGGTTTGCAGCAAGAGGAGAAACTCCTTCATACGAATCTACCAGCCGGGTAATTTCACACTTGCGATTAAAAATAAATAATTATTTCACATTTTGGTTGGTTGATTCATTTTTCAATGTATTGTGGGAACCAGAAACGAACAAATTATTTTTTAGAACAACATAAAAGTTTGTGTTAATCTATATAGTTTCCCTCATTATTCACAATTATTTCCTTCCATTCCAGAACACCAGCAAGTTAGTCCTATTTTTACCACGAGCTTTTAGCTTATAACTTTAGTTCGAAAATAGTAAGAATATTGATGTGACACGTATTCCGTGTTCGCATCTCTATTAAAAAAAACATCAATAATATGTATAAAACCACCCATGCTATGAAATTGATTATCTCTGAAGGAGTGTTCCATAGATTTGAAAAGGACCTGAACATAGACAAACTTAAAAGCAGGGAACAATGTCTGGGGAGTACGGAGGGTATGATATGTAGAATCTCCCAAATCAGCTCCTGAATTTTTTCACTAATGCTTTTGCTATGTGAGGGCATGCATTGTCACGATGAAGAATTATCCCCTTCCTAGTAATTAAACTTATCATTCATTCAGCTTCTGGTTTAATCTCTGTAATTTATCAATACAGTAAAACCCATAGACTTACTATGAATATAGACTAGTTACAAAACAAAATATGTATCTGCTACAAAGAACTAGAACACTAATTACTGTAACATAGATGCACATCGCGGGAGTTGGTTAGCTACGCTATAAGAAAGAAAGAGAAAACATCATAGACTACCAACGTAGAAAATACAGAAATCAAATTCCGTTATTATGTGATGAAGCATTACAATAATTAACACAACAAACAGACATATTTCAAGTTGGATTTTTTAAAATAGTTAAGGCAAAAAGCGCAAGAGGCAAAAAGTAAACACTGCGATTAGCTACAACTTCATACGCATTCGTCCTCCAAAATTATGTTTTATTGTCCTTTCTTGTAAGTGGTTATGAAAATACTTTCTATCTCTTTCTGACTAATACATTTAGTACGTAATAGAAGACAGCAGAGACTAGATGTCTCAGATTTGTTTTTTAGTGACTAGTCTATATTTATAGTACAAAAACTCATTAATTCAAAATTCAAGGTACCAAAAAAAAAAAATGATGTGATTGTGAGATTCGCCAAAAATCGTAAAACTCATGAATAAAGCCGTTAATTTTGTGAAAAACGTATGTATTCTTACATATTTCAGAAAGTTATTTCGAAAATGTAATATTTATTATGCTAATGCAAAGATCAATATTACTAAAGTAGGTACCTGATATTAACATATGTATTTGCTGTTCTCACTTGTGAAAAAGGAACTTTTTGGAAGGCTTCTTTATTAAATCTTTACTCAAATGTAACTTTCGATTCCACCTTATTTCTGACTCAGACCAGCACACAGCACAATTCTTAGAAATACAATTATCCACAAATACGTGGAAAAAAAAAACTCAGTTATAACTTCCTCTAAAGAAGATTAAATATTTTAACAATATAAACACGGTTATTAGGAAAACGAATCAAACTAAAAGGGAATTTAAAAAAATGAAAAACTATTTTGAGCGCGTTAAAGTATGAGGAATCAGCACATACTAAAACTATTTACGTATTATTATTATTATTATTACGTATGTTAAGGCAGCATGCATAGGATTTCCCAATTTCAGGGATCGTGACGATATGTATAGATAAAGTGGATTCCACAAGATGCCGCGAAATATATAAAGACCTCACACCGACAGGTGCTCACTATCATAACTGCTCGCATTATTACTTTTTTATAAGTTGTTAAAAAAAATGTTATTATTTGCATTTGAATATACGGTGCAAAAATTAAGATCTTAATAATCTTAATTAATAGGATCTAAAAATTATTTCAAATCAAAAATAACGGGTTTTCGAATTATCGGAGTTAATCAACTATAAAATTAACATTTTGGGTTATGAATTAAATTAACATGTTTGTTTTAAAATTTTTGAATAATGACGAATTTGGAATAAACGAGGTTTTACTATATTTGGGTCATACATATCCTCCGGCGTAATAAAAGATGAGGAGAGAAGCCAAGGAAAACATTTGAAAGTCAGTTGTATTTTTTGGAAAGGGGTTTTACTGTGGTACACCTCCAAAGTGATTATTTGCAATGAAAAAAAAAAGATTTTAGCAATTCAAATTTAATTACCTACTCCAAATGCACAGAGAACCTTTCCAAGAGTTAACCTTACCATGAGAGTTAACCTTACTCTTATCGAGCCGCTTTGAATGACCCTGTACTGTGGATAGGTATTTTAAAACTTAGGTTGTATACCTGATTGTAAACATTTTTAGGTCTTATTGATGGGAATGGGTGCAGATGAACTTTTTGGAGGATACACAAGACACAGAAATACTTTCAAGAGAGGTGGATGGAAAGCTCTAGAAAAAGAATTGCAAATGGATTGGCAAAGAATACCATATCGCAATTTGGCCAGAGATGACCGTGTTGTCAGCCATCATGGCCGGCAACCAAGGATGCCCTATCTGGATGAAAGTTTCCTTAATTTCACCTTAAATTTGAAACCATGGGAAAAGTAAGTCTTCAAATTAAAAAACATTTACGGAAATTGTCTGGAGGTTCATCACACCACATGCACTTTTTTCTACCAAAAAAGTTTGCCACATTTATTATCAAAATTAAAAATATTACCACTTAAAATTAAAAATTACAAAATCAGTCAAATTAAGAAAAACTTTAAATTCGTCCTTGTGCTAGAGTATTATTTTTTGAGTTCTTATTAAGAAGGTAAAATAAAGCATTTAAATTTTAGAGGGGACCGGCATGTATAGCTTTACATCTGCAAACATAGTAAAGAGGCAAGTTTAAGAGTAATTACATGTTCAGGAAACAGTCATATATGTAAATATTTAAAATTAACTTTGAATGTATTATTGAATATACATATTTATTCTAGGTGTTTCCCAAGCAGCAAATGTGAAGCTGGAACTGGAGACAAGATGCTATTGAGATTAGCTGCCTTGAAATTAGGATTAGAATGTACTTCAATATTCCCAAAACGTGCTATTCAGTTTGGCTCTAAAATAGCAAATAAAAAAGAAAATGCAAAAGATATTTCTCAAAAATTAACCCAAATGTTATTATAATGCTTAAGTTTCTTAATTATTATTAATGGTTTGTTAATTTTCTTTAATAGACATGAATAAACTACATTCATATCCTGATTAATTTGATTCAATATATGTACCTCGCCATACACAATTCGTCATGATCGTAGAACAATGATGGATGTGCAGAAAATTCCATATTGACTTTTTTGGATCATTAAAAAGTGAAAAAAGAAGCCATCTAATGGTATATAAAAATTATATTTTTTCTCATTATTTTAACCATCATTATACGAAGTCGGTATAATGACGGTTCTGATTTGCGATCGTAGAACAATGCAACATGTGTAAAAACGTTGTTGTACTGCGCTGACTATATTTGAGGTTTTAAAGGTATCCACTTTAAATAACTAACCCAAGTTTCAAAGGAAAATCTTTTGTAGTTATCGAGCTATGACATAAATAAAACTTCAAACTGCTCTCCTGCAAACTTGAGAAAATCACATGCGTCGTTGTTCTACGATTATGACGAATTGTTGGTAAGTCAGTCTTTCACACTCCTTCCAAATTTTGTATTGTTATTGTATGATTATATTTGTAGTATTATTGTATACAGTAAAACTCCAATAATTTTAACACCGATAATTTGAAATTTTTAAAACACACAAGTCCCAACACGTTAATTTCGTAGTTGATTAACCCCAATAATTCGAAAACCCCGTTAATTCGTAATTAGAAGTAATTTTTAGAACCTTGCGCCTTAAATCAATACATTTGAAGCAATAATTCAATTTTTATTTAACAAGTTATAAAAAACTAATAATGAGTGCGACTTTTTGACGGCCCATATGTATTTCGTGAAACCCTGTGGAGCCCATTTTGTCTACACGTATTGTCGTGATCCCTAAAATTGGGGATTCAAATGCATCCTTTCTTCAGTTGGCTGCCTTGATATGATATGTGCGGATAGTTTTAGTTTGCGCCACAGGATATAAAATTGTATAGACATGAACTAAACCCCTTCTTTAGGCGAGGGGATTTATAATCCAGTTAAAGCATTTTTGAAATTATACTCGAGAAGCGTTGAGTTAAGTTATCTTCTTTTGGCGCATCCAGGGTAAGAATTTTATTGTAACGGAAGTAGCACACGCGTAGCATGTACCGGGAATGCGAAATGCACGTGCATCTTGAAATTAGTGTTCTAGTAATATAAATAATGTATTGCCGATGATAAAACACGATGAAAATGCGCATGTTTTTCTAATTCATCACATTGTATGTCTGCAATACTGCAGTGATAAATGTCTTCAAAACGATGTCTTATGACGATTCGGAGACTTTTATCTCTTATTTTAACTATTATAAACCGATAGTTACATTTGTACCACTTCTCCTGGAAAGAAATTCTTGCTATCAGCTGCGAAGCTGTCACTACAGCCACCCGCATGGCCTAGCAGTAAAACGCTTAAGGCCGCGCAGCGGCCACCACCAGTTGGGGGAAGCCATCATAACTGAGCACAGGGCCAAGAAATTGGCGATAGCCAATTGCAAATGCCAATGGCAGCCCAGCGGTTACTGTTGGCTGTGAAGCGGCTATTATTGCCCCCTGCAGTAGACAGTTGGCGAGAGCCCAATTTTAGATATTAATTGCCGCACGGCAGCCACTAATGGCCGCACAGCGGCCCCTACAGCCATCCACGGGGGCTAACAGCAAGCAATTGACGACAGCTGATTACTGCTAGTAACATGTTAACAAGCTAAGAAATGGAAAAAAAAGCTTATGGTAAATGATTAAAACCTTTATTTCATTAACACAAATAAATCACATATTTATGCTTCTTTTGGTATCAAATTTACTATAATGAAACCTACACACCATCTGGAGGCTGCTTGACGTCTGGAATGCAGAGAGTACAATGATTTCTGTAATGTTTCCACAGGCCACTGTGTGAGGTATATGACTTGCTACAGTTTTTGCAGATGTAAGGTCTAACTCCGGTGTGCGTACGCATGTGTGTGTGAATATCTGCAGACCGTTTAAACTTTCTGTCACAGCGAGGACACTGGAATCTTTTCTCATCTGAATGAATTCGCCTGTGTCTGGATAAATCTTGGTTCTTTGAAAAAGGCCGTGCGCATGTTTCACACACATACGGCTTTATCCCTGTGTGAGATCTCATGTGAACCACCAAATGTTCACTTCGAGTATATCGTTTGGGACATAAAGGACAACTGAATGGCTTTTCGCTGGTGTGTGTGAGTAAATGTTTCTTAAGAATAGACTTTGTTTTATATGTACATCCGCACAATTCACACTGAAATAATTTCAATGATTTTTTCAAATCTTTGTTTTTTTTGGTATCATTATTCAGAGTTTTTAATCTTTCCAGAAATACATAGGCATTTTCAGTTATATTAGGCTGTGCAATGCTTACTTTTCTCTTCTTTTTTCTTTTAAATTTATTGCCAAAATTAATGCTTCGGTCTATCGATAATGTATTAACTGAAGAATTATTTTCAGGATCATTATTCACAATTTTATTACCAGCTGTTACGTCTTTTTCTTTTTTAGTAATTTCAAAGAGGTTTTCATCACAAATAATTGTTGAATCGTGGTTATCATCTGAATATTCCCTTTCAGAATTATTTATTTCTGATTTAATTAAATCAAACTCTTCCTTGACATTTAGAGAATCTGTTGAATTATTTAGTCCGGATTCAGATTTTATTGTACAAAAAATTTCAGATTTTAACAAATCTCTCAACTTAATTTCAGTTTTTTCACATTTTAATTTAAAATCATAAAATTCATTTAACTTAATTTTACATTTGTAGCATATATATGATGGAAGTCCATCATGTTTCTTTACCTAAAAGAAATAAATGCTTTTGTAAGCTCTATTTGAATATAATTATGAGGATGGATAATGTATTACATATAAGCATGTTCTGTACACTTGGATTACTTGTTACATATTGCCGCACTGGTAAATTTATTTTGCTGTAAAAAACAATATTCGCACTAGGAATTTTTTTGGATAGTCGTAGCTTTTGATCTAATTATAGGTACAGTTGCCGGCAAACTTCTTGAAAAATTTTGGCATAGTGGGGAAATGCGTAGAAGACAAAATTTGGGTCTCGTTGATGGAATGGTACATGCGCAAACTTTCCCCCACTACGCCGAAAAATTTCAAGATGTTTGCCGGCTACTGTACTTTCATTTTTTGGATATTTATTAAAAAATTTGCTGCTTAAAAATTCTTACTTTATGGAATATATTCAGTACAAAAAAAATTTACATCCTCAAATCTTCTCGGAAATTCAGCATTAAAATAATCTTATAAATAAACTAATGCAAAAATTAGACATACATCACAACTTATTTTAATCAACCATATAAAAATGTTATGTTTTATTAGTTGGGTCACTTATTTTACATTTTATAGCATATGATGAAGAAATCCTTATTGGATCCCCCTTCCTTTAAAGTTGCTAACAATTGTATATACAAACATTGTAAATATATTGTAATCAAAAATAACAACAAAGCTAACGTCCCTACAGCAATAGAAATTTCAAGTACCAAATTTATTTTCTGTATCTTTCGCATCTTCATATCGATGGCTCAGTTCCATACAACGATAAGTCAAAAAATTGAAGTTTTGAGTTATATTACCCATTATATTCAAAAAATCGTTCTTTATCAGTTCCACAAACATATAATCCGAAAAAAATATTGGTTTTCTATTTATAGACAGATGTTTTCATATGGAATTAAAAAAATTAAACAATCTCTCAGTTCCATACAAATACAATTCGAGATATCGCTGTATGGAAATATATTTTAGTGAGTTATGGGGCTCCATAAACAAATAACTCATGCCAGTTGACATCTTGCAGTTTCTCGCTCAAATCGGTTGTGGTGATTATCGACTTAAAGGTATTTTAAAGTGACCGAGGTTCGATTTTTAATCATTACATATTAAGATTTCAAGATCAAACATTACTTATTTGTTACTTTTTGGTCGATACAATGAATAAATCTGTCTCATTTGCCAAATGAAAGTCAATTCTCGGGAGTACACGTACAACCAACAACACATACAATTTTGTGATGAATGGGGCCGAAATAAGAGTATATTAAACTTTTTATATGAACGCTTTTAATATAAGTAATAGAGCGATTCAAGAAAAATTCAAGAAAAATAAAAATATAATGAGAATGGAGTGTCGATTTTGAATTTAAGGGGAAAGCAAGGAAAAGGTGGAGTGATAATTGATGATGAAGTAAAGGAGAATATCCGTAATCATATAAAATTATTTCCAGTAATTCCGTCCCATTATTGTGGGGCCTCAGAGAGAAAATGTACCTCAACGGAAGCCTCAATATTGCTACAATGTACAGGCTATACCAAGATTATTGTGCAGAGAAAAATGTGATGATAGCAAAGGAACATTTATATGAATCTATTTTTAACATGTAATTTAATATTTGACTAGCTGGAAAGCAATCGGCTTCGCCGATTGCTTACTGCTAGGCCCTGCGGGCAGCTGTTGTGGCCGCTCCGCAAATACAATTGGCCGGCCAGCGATAACCGCTGCGCGGCCAATTGTATTTGCTGTGCAGCAAACACAATTGTTTACCTATGCCTACGTATTTATTCAAAATTTCTAACCGATTAATAAGTCAGAGCTGAATAAACCATAGTTCGATAGGTAGGTACCTACTCTCTTCTCTTCTCGCAGTGTTGATTACTTTTATACAACATTATAAAAATGTTTAATTTTTACATAAACAAATTTGAATGTTCAAAATCAAAAATGTAATTAAAATTTCAACAAAAAAAATATTCTCGACTGTAAAAAAAAAACTCTCCTGCCAGGATTCGAACCTGGCATCATCTGATCCGCAGTCAGACGTGGTATTCGTTGCGCCACAGGACCAGATAAGCAACACGGCAAAATTATTGTATACAAATAGAAATCATCATCCAAATGCAGAAACGTACGACATTGGTTGGAGTAATTATAAATATAGATTATTTGTTCCGAAAAAAGATCAATGCGTTGTTACTTTTGAAATCTTCAAAACTTAAGCCCGGAAGAAAAGAGTGATCAACGGGAGCAATTTCACAAGCACATCAAAGAAAAGGACTTAAGTAGAAAAGAAAAAGGAAATTATATTGCTTCAAATTTATTCAAAGTAGCTTGTTTTGATCTGCAAGCTGTGCTGAAGTGCCTTCAGAACACATGTCTAGTTTTTATTATAAACGCCGTTTAAATACTTTTTATTTTACGCTATACGACGTAATGGAGAAGCAAGGTCACTCTTATGTATGGCATGAGGGCTTAGGTAAAAGGGGATCGAATGAAATTGGTAGCTACTTGCTATATTTTTTGAAAAGCAATCCATAAAAAAAATATTGTTTTATTAGGATAATTGTGAAGGGCAACAAAAAAATTAATTTGTTACTTCCCTATTGCAGTCAACTCAATAGATGGCATAGAAGAAATCTACCAGAAATTTTTGGTCGTGGGGCATACACAAAATGAGAGTGATGCCAGGCATGCATTAATAGAACGAGAAAAAAAGAGATGTCTAAAAGGCGGACCAATACACATGCCTTGGCAATTACTTCCAATAATACGGCTGGTGAAGAATACTGGCAAGCTATACAAATGTCAAGAAATGGATACAGCAGATTTCATAAATTGTAAACATCTTCAAAGTACTATAGCGAGAAATTTTAATCAAAAAACTGCAGGCGAAAAGGTTTTATGGACAGACATTTGTATGTTAAAATTTAAAAAAATCGTGTTCAATTTTTTATAAGACGTCATTTGCCCAAAACAGTTTAAGGAACTAAGATAAAGTAATGGCGTGATCAAATCAACCAGATACTGATTTATTTCAATTTAAGACAGGTATAATCAGTGAATATGTGTGAGAAATGTATGAAAGTTGTGGAAGATGGTGTACTGTGACAGTTCAGAAGTATGTAATAATGTATCATCTCTGCCTGCCCCTAGTAGGAAATGGTGGAATTGTTAGTTTGTTGAAAAACATTATTCACCGTTATTCAAAATATGATATCAGCCTATCTGATATGTTCAGTTTCATATAGTGCGTTATGTGGAATTATTTTCAATGTAGCTAGTAGTACCTAGCTGTCAGTTCCACAGGGCGATATGTCTGATTATTGCTCTTAACTAATTAAAAAGTGGCAAAAATTTACATAACGATCTTTACTACTAAATAAGGGACTATTATGTACACATTTCACTAAAAAGATGATAAAAATAATTAGTTGCCACATTTTTACAAGTCAGTTTAGATGAGTCAAAACTTTGGTCAGCCATATCTCAAAACTACGAATTTCGAATTGTATTTGTATGAAACTGAGCCATCGATAAATATAATTGATATTCTATAAATTTTCCTCTTAAAAAAAAAGGAAGTTCCGGAGGATTCCCCACACAAATAGCACCGTGTACCTACATATTTTCATTAATATTCTACATAAAAATATGTCATGTCTTACGTGGATGACAGCGCAAGCCATCGCTTTTATGTCTAGTCGAATTCCGTCGTCGCTTTTGAAAATGCATGAGAGTTGCGATTTTTCCATGCAGAGTCTGCAGACTTGCATAATCGCTGGGTCCATTTTGATTTAATTTGACGATACTTATGCTACGGTTTATAACGCTTTATCGACATAATTAATGGCAAACAAACAAACAATACGACAGAGGGCATCGACTATCATAACCAATATTGACAGAAGTGACAGATGTTTGACACTACACTAGAGATGGGTTCATGAACGAACTGTTCTTATTGAACAGTTAAATTTACTAAACGTACAGTTCGCGTCAGTGATTCAGTATTTAGAATCTTTTTTTTAAAACGATAAGTATTGATGGAAATTCGATGCTCATTTTTCATCAAATCCTATTCCTCCGATTGAAAATCAATAATTCAAATTAACAATTCTAAGTAAATAGTTTATTTGACTGAAAGACTTGATAAATGTTCAGTTAATTGAACGAAAATTTTCATATTTATTTGACACCCAGCGGTTCAGCATCTAGTTAGAAAATTTATGGATGAATTTGATGCGACCGTGACCTACGTGTGACGTTCCGCATCGCGTATTTTATTTGGAAAATAAGTTCTACTGTAAATATGTTTATAATTAGTTTTAAAATTCCGCGCGGCACCGCAGTTGTCACCCTGCACCGCAAGAGGTCGGTAGGAGTGCCAGCGCCTCGGTGCGGAGAGGTTACCCCCCTCCCCCGCGTACACAAGAGGGATGGGGCCGTGTGCCCAGGCCCCAGCCCTTGTCAAGTTCCGACCGCGGTGAGTGAAGCAGCTTTCGCTTCCTGGGCTTCTGCCCTCAGCGGGCCCTTCGGCGGCTGGCGCTCTAGCCGCCGCCACATGTTTTCAAGAACGCGAGTCGGAGCCATTAGCATCTCTTGTGGAGAAGGCACCCTGCAGCGCTCTGGTTCCTGGCGATGGCCACTACAGGCTCCCGAGGCCTATCGCCTTCCTGCAGCTCGGCCCCGGCGGCGACCGGCGGGCCGTCGCCACATGCTTCCGCAGTTGCCACGACCTGGACCACGTGCGTTCCCCGCGAGTTACCGCGGCCCGCGCAGCTCGGGATGTGGCCACGAGAATTGCGGATAGTGAAATATTTGAGGTTTTTTTGTGCGACGAGTGACAGGGATACGACGAATTTATGTGGGGGTCGGACTGGTTATGTTCAGGCTAAGATTAGTTATAAAGTTAGTAATAGTGTTTTAGAACGTAATGTTTGACTGTTTTTTTTTGTGTGATAAATGTGTATGTCATTGCCACATACTCCCGCTACATTCCTTGGCAAATGCATTTTCATTGATAGTGATATATCTATCACCCCCACCCCTGTGGTGGGGGTATATACACCTTTCGCCGAACTGAGGCGTGGTCGACGGTGGTAAGGGGGCATCCCTTAGGTTTATATTGGCTAGGATGGTGGTGCCTGTCTTCCGGTTGGGCCGCTCCGGATCCACCCTCGTCGTCCATTGGCTTCCTTCGTTCATCCCTGGTCCCGATTGACGCCTCGGCGATCTTTCTAGGCCCAAACTGATTGTCGTTTTTTTCGCAGACATTTTGTTTACTGTTTATACCTTTATATCTTATCTATTATTATATCTTTATTTCACCTTTTTTTGGGGTAACAAAGTAGATTACCCTAACAAAACTTACATATACGAACATAATTAAACCAATACCCCAGGTAAATATGCTTATATCAATCAATTATTTCTATCAATACAGATTAATTACATGGAATTACTATTATTGTCGTCTAATACAGATGAATTCTTACAATAGCCTTAACCTTAACCTTAACCTAACCTTAACGTTATGTACACCTTACTTTATTATAGGTCACCTTTATACCTTCTCATTCACATTCGTTACATTTTACGATACATTTATAAAAACACTTTTCGTATGGTAAATCAAACGATATTCAAAATTTACCACTAAATAGATTCTCTTTTTTTTAAACAATGACCAAATGTATTTGATACAGATTTTATTTTTATTTTAAATTAAATAAAACAAACCATCATTCATTCTTAGTTGTACCAAACATCAATATGTGACATATGGATATGAAAAAAAGGACTAAAATTATACAGACGTCGTTGCATTTCTTAGTGAACCAATTAACATCAAAACTTATTTACATGGGATTAATACTGTTATCATCCAATATAGGTACATACTTATTCTCATTGTGGATGTATAAGCCACAGTTCAAAATGAATCACAATACAAACATCGAATAAAATTTACGGTTGAAACTCGCTGCAAAGTACTTACTCTATAATTTGTTTTTTACCACGTAAAAAAATACATTCAAAATTACAAAAGATATAATGCCAAATTTAAGTCACAATCTGTTCGAATTCTTTGAATACAATCCTGTAAGCAGGTATAAACTAATGCATCGTTTACATGCCCGTAGAATAGTGGTTAGAATGAATTAATTATATAAAAGGCACAATACCTTTTCGTGATTTACTCGCAATTTTTTTGTGCTATTGACAGTTAACATAATAAATTATTCACTGCATTTCACATTACTCCTACAGAAATACCGCGGTTTCCCTTATTGACAATTCCAAACTAGATTAAATATTGCCGATACATATTATTATACGAAAAAAACCTGACAATGTACAAGATCCTTTTCAGCAGGTGCTCTAACCACCCACCTCATGTATGAAGATATTTATTCAAAACACTAACCAGTTTATTTCAAAGATTTCGAAACATTTGGCGACGTCTTTGACAGAATGCAGGGTTTCCAAAGCTATTGTCTTATACTTTAACATTTGGGCCTATAATTCTTCTTTATTGTTTTATATGGGGTTGACGCTGGAGATATACGTCCCGCTATAAAAAAGTATCTCTTGCTTTACCCCTTCCGAGATGTTTTCTCGGGACAAAGGGTGCGAACGTATTGTCTCTCCTAACAAAAGGAAGTGGGTTTTAACCTCCAGCGATGTCCCTGGCTAACTTCGTATTTCTTTAATAGCGCGCGACCTCGGAGAAATCGTCCGCAATGTTACATTTTTTGAAACAATGACTTTGGTATTTCGCTTCGGACAAAAGATCGAAACGGCCGGTGAAGCTGCGAACACATTATTATATTATGTTATCTATGCGTGGATCTAGAATCGATTCCCGCCGTATCAAATTCATTAAGGGCCCTGTACACATTGGCTGAGGTTGGCCCAATGTGTACAACGTTGGCGAAATTGTCGGTTTTTCGAGCACACATCAAAAGAACAATGGCGTTACTCGGCCGGGATTGGGCATTTTTAGTCACAGATTAGAGACAAAGAACACGCACTCATGAATTTTAACAGTCGCCACCTAACGACCGTCATTTAGCATGATTTATTTAGTTATTTGTATGTTTAAATTAATATTTATTCCTGAAAATATAAAATAGGTTTTAAAATAAGATACGGTAAATTTGAATTAAATATTTATTTTATTATTATAAATCATTTAGCATGATTTATTTAGTTATTTGTATGTTTGAACTAATATTTATTCCTGAAAATATAAAATAGGTTTTAAAATAAAATACGGTAAATTTGAATTAAATATTTATTTGTATCAAATCCGCCAATTCCATAATAAGAGTCAGAAAAAGAATTGGCAAAGAAAACTGACAATTAGATAATTAATATAATAAACTAGCTGTGCCCGCGCGGCTTCGCACCCGTAGATTTTTAGTACACTGTTTGTTTCGTCATAGAACTTTCGCGAACCTTCTGGAACATTCTCCTTACAGAACTTTCAAGAAATTTATCGAATGCACAGGAACCTTTTAGACACACCGACACATTCCGCCACTCAGTTCAGAACCTTATAGAACTTTCGGGAATTTTCTAGAACCTTCTCCTTCCAGAACTTTCTAGAGCTGGTTTTTCCGGAACCTTCTAGACTCAGCGACACAGTCGGCGCGCCTATTTTGAAACAATCTGAAGCATTTGCGGCCTTCCCATAACAAAACAATGAGCTAGAAAGCACATTTTCGTCATCCACGCACAGCCACCCTCACCAACTCACACACACACACACATATATATATATATATATATATTGATATATTGATTTCATATTAAAATAAATTTAGTATCTTACAATAAAAAATTTTGATATGTGTTGATTGATAAACGTTGAAATCATTGATAAACAACGAAAAAAAATGATAAAGAATTTACAGAACAAATCAAAATAAAAGAAAACAAAGATTTATCATTTAGTGATTATACAAAATATAGTAGTGAATTGCAGTGTATGTTTATATTATCTATAACATATCATCGCTGTATATATAATAAATCCTATGTGACTAAAGTACATTTTGAGATAAGCGAATAAAAACTGTTTTAAAAAATAATTGCACAGACTTGATTTATAAAAAATATTTTAAATAATTACTAGGCAGACCTTCCAGATAAACAGCACTGTTTTTTTAGTATATGTCTATTATTTATATGATAAATTGACAAATTGATTCATTCATCCTAGAATGTACTAAACGGCACATTGGCTTTATTATATGTACAGCGACGATATGTATATCATTGCTTCCACAGCAAAACCATGTATCAAAAAATTGTTTTCTATAGGCTGATTGAAATTTACTAAATAAATTGTGTATGTCCATATATGCATTCAACTGTGAAGACACAATCCATTCAAGCAGTTTAGCGATGAGTGATGTATTGGATATATGCAGGTCTGTAGTTATTGAGGTCTTCTGCATCTAGAGTAGGTTTTTTTTAATTGGAGTCACCATTGCACTTTTCAGAACGTCAGGAATTTCTCAGTGCCCAGTGACATATTGTAAAGTGTCAGGATTTGAAAAGCCAAGTTGGTATGGCATCCAGGGTACAGTGCTTGGTTGGAGAGATCGATCCTGGTAACCTGTTCCTTTGATAATAATAGTGACAAGTAAGAACAAGTTGTGACCTATCAGTCCACTTCCAGAGCCCAGAGTAAAGCCAAGAAAAATCCTGTCTGTCCACATCCGCCTGACTCCTCGGATTTAGCACCATGCGACTTCTGGGCGAAAATAAAACACGGTGACGAATGGACAATTTTTCAATACCATTCCCAACATTAAGAAGGCCATGACAGAGTAACTGAAGACTCTTCCGAAAGAAGCCTTCTAGAAATGCTTCCAATCATGGAATCACCATTAGACGAGTGCATCGCCAACCAAGGAGAGTACTTTGAAGGAGATAAAGTCAAATTTGTCTTAAATTTATTTAATTGTTTGTAATTACATTATTCACTGTATTTTTTGATCACACCTCGTATATGTTTGAAAATATAAGCGTAGTAAAGAAAGAATGCGTTGTCATCGACATCACGTCAATGTGCAAAATTTCAGCTCGATTCCAAGATTTTTCGACATTCACGGTTGTAAAGTTAATACATATAAGGATTTAAAAAGTAAAAAAAATAATTTTGGGAAAAAACTTTTTGTTTCTATGCTTTGTTTGTGATTGTATGAAATAAAAATGTTTTCTTTTTTTATAAAATAGCCGTGGCAAGCGTTTATTTTCCTTCACTTTTTTGAACAATAAATTATAAAACATTTTTACCACTAAAATATATAAACTCTTACATTATGAAATATTTAAACACAATCATTTAAATATATAATTTGACTAATTTCATGGATTACGTCACAATTTGTTAACTGAACAAGGGTAAGATATCAACACATAAATTAATAAAAAGAGAGCAACTAATACTTGATTAAATATTAACAAATTTAACAGATTAGTATAGTCATGAATTCATACAGGATAAGATTGCTATTTAAAAACAATATTTATGCAAATGTGTCATTATATTAAAAAATATTTGTGTTGATAGCAAATATGCTATCAAATATGTGTATACTTTAAGGCAACATAGTCTTTGAGAAAGGTCACTTTGGAATAACGGCTCCGTTAACGACTATATCACAAAAAAGGATTTTTTGAGTGTCCACTTTGTGTCACACCAGACCCCATCTAAAGAAAAAAATTAACATAATCACAATCAAATAAATAAATTAAATTTACATGTATAACATTACTTCTTAACTTCCATTAATGTAACTTCTTCTTCAAAGGTCCACTACCCTATGAAATTGGAAATCACAAAGATTTGTACTTTAGAGGCAACGCTCTGAACACTGACTGTGAGCTGCAAGAGAACCAATCACTTTTTTTTCAACCAGAAAATGAATTTTGTTCCTGCACCATTTCCCTTGAATCTGGCCCTATTAGTACAAAATCCCGACTAAGATCGACCTTCACTCATCTGTTTACCGAATGAAATATATTTTTTAGCAATCATAATACATGAACAAATATATTGCGAACGGGTTGCCTGGTAAAATTAAGTCAAGCCTACCTTTAATTAAAATTAATGTAATACATTTTTTTTAAACTTTTTCACTCATTTGTTAATCAAACGAAATCAATATTGATTGATAGTAGGAAGCATAAGGAACAAGAAACGGTTGGGGTGTCTATCTTTTTCTGGTCCATAGTACGGTTGCCAGATAAAAATAGGTGAGTTAATACTATATGTTTACACTCATCTGTTTTCTTACTGAAATTTATATTAAAATACAGGTAATTTTATTACGAACACGATGGTATTAGGTTGCCTAAGTAAAATCGGTCAAGACTTGCGGTTGCCGCAATTTAAAACAGCGCTCGACAGAGAAGCATTGCACGTATTATTCAGTGTGACAGACGCAGCATATTAGCCGTTCGTGTCTCAGACTAAGGCCCGTTAAACTGTTTCAAGTTGGATTAAAATAAAAGTTCATTTAAAGCATAGATTTTTACAGAAACGAATCGTTTGATTGATTTACAGAAATGTCGGAAATAAAACTTCTAGCCGTAGGACGAATTACGGCTAGAATTTTAAATCGGAAAAAACAGAAATGTCAGAAATTAAACTTCTAGCCGTAGGACGAATTACGGCTAGAATTTTAAATCAACTTTTTCTTAAGATAAGAATTATTTAATTAATAACCGGGCGGGACGTATAAATACGTCAAACGTAAACAATATCGGGTACGGGCAGGATGTATGAATACGTCCATGAAATATACGTTGCGCCCTGGAACAGGCCGAATGTATATTTTCGAACAACAAAGGTACATGTCTCCACGTGAATTCAAGACACGGATCAGTATCATTTCGCTATTGAGAGTGATGGACATGTTCTGGGTGAGCAGTGACGGATACGTACTGACCTACCTATTTTCGTATTATTTATTATTTACTTAAATTTTTTATATTTCCAACCTTTTTATTTTAGAATATATTTTTACAAGCATCCATCAAAATGAATGAAAGCGATATCAGCGATGACGAAATCAATGTACCAATCCATTTTTTGTTGGTATTCTTTTCTATTTGTTTGTAATTTTGTATTTTCCTTTGTACTTTATATATGAATAAACGAAAAATATATATTTCGTTGTCTTTTCATTTATTTAAAAAAAACAATATGTAATTACGTCCACCGGGCGTGACGTATGTTGCGTAATTAAAAAGGGGCTCGCCCGGTTAACAGGTTAATATTTGTTTCCCAGAATCTTTAATAACGCACAGCTTTCTCGCTTGTATGTGCTGCACGTCACTGGTAAATACATAGTATTCACTCTTCTATTTTTACCTGGTGACCTAGTATGGACCAGAAAAAGATAGGCAACCCAACCGTTTCTTGTTCAATACTGATTTCGTTTGGTTAACAAATGAGTGAAAAAATAGGCTTGGCTTAATTTCACCAGGCAACCCATTCGCAATATGTTTGTTAATGTATTAAGATTGCTAAAAAATATATTTCAATTGATAAACAGATAGATGAAGGTCGATCTTAGACTATATAGAGTGACTTATATTATTTTATATTTTTCGCCTCTAATAACACACCCAAAAGATAAGTTTACTCTACCTGATAGATCAGCATTTATATATATTTATGATCCCAAAACATGATGATAATCATTTTCAATATACATAAACATAGCTAAAATCTTATGTATACAGTAAAACCTCGTTATTGCGAAATCCAAGGGACCGAAAAATAAATTTTCGTTATAAAAATTCCCATATACAGGGTGTCCTGTATCTCGACATCAAGCCGAAATTAGGTGATATGCCAAGTCATAATAGTTATCAGAAAAATATTTTTAAAAATCTAAGTCATGTGTTTTAAAAATTATAAGCATTTAAAAAAATAAAAACAGTCTACTCCCTGTGACGGTCTTTTCACTCCTGTTGCTACAAATCTTTATTTTTCTTAATTTTTTTTATTATCATGTAATCCTGAATAACGCTTCTGTAAACTTTTGTTCAAAATTCAAAGCAAACTGCTCCAGCTTGGAAGAATATGTCACTTTTTGACCAAACCAAGTATTCAAAATCAATGCTTTGCCCAGTTTTAACTGACTACTGGAAAAAAAATGTACTACACAAGGTTGGCAAGTAACTTCAAAAGTTAGCGCATTTAATAAGGATTCCAAAATGATATAAAATAATCTAGCAAAATTTTTTGCTAGATTATTTCTTAAATTGTGGACAAAATATTTTTTTTTGTAATGAAACCCAGTTTTTAATATTTTTTCTTATTTACTTAAAAAGAATTCTATAGATGTATCACTATAACTTGGCGTGCGAGGGAGGGCGTCGCTGTGGTGTAACAGAAGTTGTCAGGGTGTAAATTTATTACACAATACATAATGTACAGAATGTCCGGTGATCGGTGTCGTATTAAATACAGAAATTTGGTCGGGCAGCACTATAGAAACCATGCAGTAATGGCTATCTGTCAAACTGTCAGACGGTAATATCGGTCCATTATTTGCTTTTTCAGCTTCGCAAAACTTTAATACTTCATTGGCAATTGTTCTTGCACCATCCCAGACTGTTTAGGATGTTTTGGACATAATAATTCAGTGTATATTGGTAATCAAGATGACACAGCTCGCGCTCAAAGACGAGAATGAACTGATTAACAGGGCGAGGGGTTACCGCCGGGTGCGGGCGGGGCGGGTTTTAATTCAAAATTCGCCGCACGGAAAGTTACGTTGGGTAAGCAATAGTGTACCCAAGCCTTTCTTTAAGGCCATAACTTCAAGATTCTAGTCTAGTTTGAGTAAGACGGAGGAGTCATTTCACAAAGTGTGAGCGAGACAGATAGTGACACCAGTTATTTGCTATTGCACACAAAATACAGATCAGTATGTTACGATCCTTCGTTTACTGCACATCTTTTCGTATTCGTGTGTGTTGATTTCGTACTTTTTGCCTCGTTTATTGGACCTGATTGCTTGAGATTTGAATTTTGACCGTTTAGTTTCACTTTAAGACAACCTTTGCTTTCTCCTGGGCTATCGTTGATATATGATATATTTTGTTATACATATTAACGAAATTTCGCTATATAAGTGCATTTTTGTATGAAAAATTCACTGTAGGGGATTAATTTCATTTTTTTTTTCGATATATGTCATTTTTCGGTATAACGGGGTTCATTATAACGAGGTTCTACTGTATAGGGGAGGGAGGAGAATTTTCTTATTAATTGATATATTGACAGAACATGTCACATCAATAGTTTCACTATTTTCAGAAGTAAGGTAAGCGCGTAATGCTATGAAAAAAAGAGTAGCTCCCTGGTCCCTCGAAACAAGTTTCGATCCCTGGACCTTTTGATTGCAAGGCGAGCATATTACCATACGAGTATGGTTTGCTGAATGTCATGTTTTGATGATATTTATGACAGATATTAGCTATAACCTGTTAAAAAGTGAAATTGGTTTGCGTCTTTGCTAAGCCCTAGTATATATTTATCGCATATTTTTGTTGGTCCATGGAGAGGCAGCCGTAGCAACATGCGTTAAGCGACCGGTTCAGGCTTGCTGGCCAGGGTTCAAGCCCTATCCACGACCATTTAATTTGGTTTTGTTTAGCTGTGAATTTGAACGAAATTACGGACAGATAGACAGACGGACAGACAGAAAACGAAATTATCATGTTTGATTTGTATATTGTATAATTTTAAAAATGAATGGTGATATAACTTCATACTTACAGCAAATGGATTTGAATAGTTGAGATTATTTCCATTAACAGCCATAGAATTTGGGGAAAAGGGATTTCTTGATATGTCGGAGATTGTTGTTGCATCAAACGGGTTAACGGCTGGTGATGACCTTTTTTCACCTGCGAAAAAAAAACTATTTTTATTGTTCCTGGAGATAGCCCACTTTAACCTAAGAAAACATCATCCAATTAGTTTATTTGATTTATTTATATAAAATAATATAACTGATTACAGCGTCTGTAAAAACTTGGACATGTGTCTTCAATACAATTTTTAACTACTTCAGACTTAACAGTCTATTAAATAAACAGTTTATAGTTAAATTAAACAATTTAGCTTATAAACAATTCCACTAAAAGTGTAAATAAAAGAATATTAATTTCAGAAATATGTATATTAAAAATGGTAAAACATGGACTAAGTAGAGGCATGCACCCAGGTTATATTCTTAATTGACAGAATATCAAATAGTTTAAAAAGTTTTTTCACAAAAACTACACACATATATACAAAAAAACAAACCTTGCGTTTGACTTTGGTATTGTTGGCGTAAAGCAAAATCCAAATCTGCTAATGCAGCATATCTATCATCTGAAGAAAAGTGAGAAAGTATAAATTAGCTATATTATAATTATTCATACAGCGGTAATTGTTTAATGCAAAAATACTTTACATGAAAAATCAATTAATAAAGAATATTCTGGCCCTGACAAAATACAACGCAATTTCATATGTATTTATTTTCTTTAATCACAAGATAAAAAAATGATTAACATAAAAAAATTTCACATTGCGGGGAACATGTTTGGCCCGGTTGTTTCAAGTTGGATCAAGATAAAAGTTTGTTTAAAGCATAGATTTTTACGAAAATGGATCATTTAATTGGTGAGAACGCAAATATCTATGCTTTAAACGAACTTTTACTTTAATCCAACTTGAAACAACCGGCCCTTAGTCATGTTGTCGTCAGAATGTTTAATGACTATTTCTTATGATTTAGTCGGCCAGTACAATAAAAAATGGGTTTATGGTTTGCCGCACATTTAGATAGGCCTACCATATATGTTTGACCATCAGTTGCACTTTTTTACAAAAAAAATTGAGATGCGTCTGAAGCATGTCTCATAGTCTCAAATTTCCCATAAAAATAATTTACTCAGAGGGAATTCCTATGAAAATAAATTGGGTTGAAATAAAAATAGTTTGGAGAATCAGAGAAAAATAGATCATGAAAATAAATCCGGGATTCGCATTAATCACATCGGGAATTTTAATAAAAATTAGTCTATGTATGGTATTCTCATGGGGAATGTGGATACTAGTAACAGTGTAGCAGCATGGTATTTATGTAGCAATGAATAAGTTTGTTGCACTTTGACAATGTATGTACAGCAAGGATTTTGACAGATAACAATATTTTCAATCCAGCACAGGCTTTTAAAGATGATCCCACTGATGAAGATAGTGATGATGAGAGACCGAGATTGATTTCCCAGTTCCTGTACCCTCCACATCAGAAATGCGAAAATGCATAATAAGTAAGCGTAGATATTAAGACAAACATTTGAGGCAATGAATGAAGGATAACATTGAACAGTACGAGTATATGACGATAAATAAGATAATTTTTACAAAAAACAAATAAAAAACATATGTTTTTCCAAAAAAATTATATATAGGTATGTGAAGTATTGTTAAGCTGTGTACCCAATTTGATATGTATATACTCTAGAACAGAGGTCAGCAAAGTGCGGCTCTTTGGCCCCGTGAGTGCGGCTCTGGCACATATATTCACGGCCAGGCGCGCCGAGGGCATCAGTCGGAAACGGAAATACAATTTTTTTAATGTTAGAAGTCATTTCATTTGAAAACAAATTATCCCTTTGCTCAAGGAATTAAAAATAATTTATACTCACGAGACACAGTATTAGCATTTTTGTTATCGGTATTATTAATATGATGACTTGGAGGCGATGATCCTACAAAATTATTGTTCATTTGACTAGAATTGAAAATGTCCGCTGATGCAAAGTCGACAGGAAATCTAAAAAAATATTTGAATATATATTACAAGTTGACAATGGATTAATCTTAAGGGTACATATAAGAATTATATTAAATCGAGGGTAGAAAGCCAAAAGAGCGTTAGTGATTATTTCGAACTTTACAGGAGAGCAAAACAAAGTTATGTCAATTTGGTTTTGTCAATGTTTCTTTTATTATTAAACGATTTTCATGTGTGTTTGGATAAACAAATATGGAAATCGTTGAATAAGAAACATTGACAAAATCAGATTAAGGTACTCATACACATGCTTATTAGTGGCTCACGAGTATGCGCAGTATTGACCTTCTTTAGCCCTTGCTTATTAGTGGCATGTGTAAACGCACATTGCTAGTAATGAGCATGCTCATTAGTGGCATGCTCAGAAATCAACCGCCAGTTGATTTATGAGCATGCTAATGTCATTCACCATGAGAAGGGGTATCTTTTGAGCATGTTTGAACAGGCTTGCTTATTATGAGCATGCTTATGTCATTCGCGGCTAGTATCAATTATCAATGCGACCTTCTCAGTCCACGATAGATGAAACAAATATGGCGCTTGGGGAGATGATAAAACATTACTTTTCGTGACTTATTACAGGAATCACGAATGTCTGTAGAATACTCGGTCACCGCTATGTAATAATAATATAGCAAGAAATAATGTTTATGAAACTTTATTAAAAGACATGAATGATTCAAATCTTACAATAAAAGTTATAAAAACTAAAATCAAAAATATTTTCATTTATTGGTTCACTTTAATTTTTTATTTCAGTTTGCAGTTTCCATTTTGAACAAGAGCGTCTCTATTCTATGACAAGGCATGCCAGTAATAAGCATGTATGTTTGATTAAACCCAGGAACTGTTTTGATTTATTGGTTCACTTGAATTTTCTATTTCAGATTGCAAAGTTTCAATTTTGAACTAGAGTTCCTCTCTATTCTATGACAAGAGCATGCCACTAATAAGCATGTGTGTTTGATTGTTAGCTTTGAGCATGCTTATTTACGAGCATGCTTAAAATAAGCATGCTAATAATGAGCAATTATGTGTAGTTGTTAGGGCATGCTAGTTTTGAGCATGCTAATGAGCATGCCAGGAATAAGCATATGTATCTGTACCTTTAACATAACTTTCTTTTGCTCTCCTGTAAAGTTTGAATTAATCACTAACACACTTTTATTATCCACGTAATTATTTTTGGAAATCAATATTACCAATTCTGCACCCCGTAACCACTTGCTTGCCCCGGTCTAAAATACTGGACTTCCGCAGAGATGTCCAAATTTCGTACTTTAAAGCAGTCATGTCCAAAAATGTGGATTTGCGATCACGCACAAAGAACTTTTTATGTATTTTATTTAAAAGATAAAAAAAAGCTGATCACGTTAAAAATAAACAAAAAAAAAATGTTCATGTTGTACTCATACTTATCTATGACAAACAATTATTATCTTTGTACACTTACAGAGAAAATAATGTAATTACATATTAGATAATAATGTAAATTCTTGATTATGCTTTGCACAACCAGTTCCGGGGCAGTCCTGATTTTGTTTGTTAAAATGCGAGGCAAGCGAGTGGATAAATACTGTTTGTTGTCGAGGAAAAAAATTGTAACAATTCACAAATGTAAATGAGCATTTTATAATAGTTATCGAGGAAAAATGTTACATTTTGCTAATTTACATGATGCCATGTGTAAATAAAATGCATATTTGTGAGTATCAATTCTATGAATTCGTTAAAGCTATGCTACTTTAAAATTGAATCATTGATGATCGATAAAGAAATAAACATAACAATCCATGAATTTTCTTGAATGGGGATAAATGGTCACCGGCGAATATTAATACAACTTATTGGACCGATTCGACCAATTTGACGGCGTTCTGCAAAGAAAAAAGTGCTCTTCCATCAAGATAATGCACGGATGCACATGTGTATCATCTCAATGGCAAAAATATGTGAATTGGTTCCTCATCTACCATATTCGCCAGACTTAGCCCCCCGCTTTTATTTCCTATTTCTAAAAAAATGGTTTAGTGAAAGAGATTCAGATCCAATCAGGGGGTCATCACTTAAACTAACGCCTTTTTTGAAGTATTGGAGAAATTTAATTATTCAGAAGGGATCAAAAAATTGGAAAAACGTTGGATAAAGTTTATTAACCTAAAAAGAGACAATGTTAAAAAATTAAATGTTTTTCTTATTATTTCTCGTTTAAAAAGTCACAGAATTGTCAAACTACCGTTGTATAAGCCTTACAGAATAAGCAGCAGATAGAGTCCGTTCACTTTAGGAAAGCCACTAGCATTAGTGTGAGTAACAGTGCGTTTACAAAAACTCGAAACATTATTTTTTGAGTAAACGACAGACGCAAAAAATAAATATAAATATTATTTCTACAAGTAAAATTAATATGATTTCAAATTATTTTTTTTGTATTTATTCTTAAAATAGGTAATATAATAACATTTATATTTCCTAATATATACATTGTAAAAATCAGTATATCGAATTTCTAATCATTAATTATATATTAAATAAAATGAAAACATTAACTGTGTGCTTTTTTAAATAAAATAATCTAAATTGGATTTTTTTAAATATATCAGTTTACTGAAAATTAAAATAAGTAAATCCATTAACTACTGTATCGCATATGTCATTGGTATTAATCTATACTAATATTATAAAGAGGAAAGATTTGATTGTGTGTTTGAATTGAATAGGCTCCGAAACTACTGGAACGATTTGAATCACATTTAGAATCCTACATTATCCCTGATGAACATAGGCTATATAATATTTTCAAAAAAGTTAGAAATCTGTATGAAAACTTCGATAATGTAACCCAACGTGTGAAAAAAATATTAAAAAAAACCTTATATCGCGTACGCTGCGGAAATTGTTGACAATATAGCATAATAATGTACTACAGTTTTATAGAAAACATCAATATCTACAAAAAAAGTCCGCGATACAATATATGTCTAACTATTACAGTTATGTCACAATAACTACTTTTTATGTTAAAATATGTAACGCCGCGCCGGTACAAACTAGGCCACATTATTCGTACCTGGGTATTAATACTTATCCAAATAAATCACTTCATATTCAAGGCTAAATAAGTACCTGTAAATTACTTTTTGAATTATACCATTCAAAAGTTATCATGAGTGTAATAATTATCAAAACTACCAATTACATAAACCATGTAACTTAAGTAAAATTTTTCATTTTTTCAATCTTTGTTGATGACCATTGGGAAAATAATCTGAGAGAAGCATCGCTTTCGCAATGTCCAGTAAAACTGAGAGAGTTGTTTGTAGTCATACTTTTATTTTGTCAGCCATTGGAACCATTGAAATTATGGGATAATTTCAAAAACGATTTATGTGAAGATATTAGACACAGAATCGGGCAGCAAAATCAAGACTTCGCCTTATCATACAGTAAGGACATTTATAACAAAGGTTTGATACAAATAGAAAATAAACTATTACAATTAAATGATAAAAGCCTAAGTGATTTTGGATTACCTTCTTCAGTTTGTACAGAAAACAATGCTACAGATACAATGGCACATAACTATAATACAAATGATTTGACTGCTTTTGTCAATGAAAATCTGCCAAAATTAGTCCCAGATCAAAGACATGCTTTTGAGACTATAGTCGATTGAGTGAATATTAACAAAAGAAAATTATTTTTTTTGGATGCGCCAGGTGGCACTGGAAAGACGTTTCTTGCAAATTTGATACTTGCTAAGATAAGACAATCAGAGAAGATAGCGATAGCAGTTGCTTCGTCAGGAATTGCTGCAACTCTCTTAAAGGATGGAAAAACTGCTCATTCTACTTTTAAACTTCCGCTATCCATAAATCGTGAGCAACAATCTACACGTACTATCAGCAAAAATAGGCCTCTTGATAAATTACTACAAGACGCCTCATTGATTATGTGGGATGGATGCACCATGAGCCATAGAGCACATATAGAGGCCGTGGACAGAACCTTAAAAGATCTTAGAAACTCCTCTGCTCTCATGGGCGGGATTATTTTTGTATTTGCTGGAGATTTCCGACAGACTCTTCCCGTCATTAACAGAGGTACGCGAGCAGATATCATCTAAGCATACTTGAAATCGTCTCCCTTATGGACTTCACAGATATTATGAATCACAGATAGTAATTTCCCACAACAACTGTTAAAACTTGATAGCGCTGTTCTCCCACCATTAACTAGCGGCCGAAATACAAAACCATAGAAAAACAGGTCATTTTTGATGGGTTATAGCTAGTTTAAAATAAATAATATATTAGCAGGTATAATTGTAGTTAATGTTTTCAAAATCTTATAATTAATTTTAATCATTAAGGCCCCAGACCACCGTGAAAAAATATTTTTTGTAATTTTTTTTTCTTTCATTTCCTGAAAGATTCATTTGTTAAGAATGCTCTCACCAAATATTTTAAAGAAATTTGTAAAATTGACGGAGATACAGCGGTTTAAAAAATTTTTGTTTGTATGTTGAATTATCCTTCAGCAAAACTTTGAATGCATTTTCTTAAAAGTAAATTTTTAACCTGGTTGACAGCATATCAGAAAAACTATACATCCGATTTGCATGCGCTAAGTCATAAACTGTTTGAAAATGCAGTCTCTATGGCAGGCACCACAGGGATTTTTTTATAAAGGGCCCTCTTCTATTTATTTTTTTAATAAATGATGAAAATTTTCTATAAAAAACCGAAAATAAAATCCGCGAATCCGCCATATTTTTTTTTTAGATATCGAAGTTCCCCCTACGTGATGCCATAAACCTATATGTAATAAGTTTCTAAATATATTTTTATTTCATTTTTCAATTGTACCCTACGGCTTAATAGCTGTCAACCACTCAGCGGAAAATTCGTCAGAGTGTCCTCCTGGAAGCAGCATACACCGAAAACTATACTTTAGATTTGAGTACAAAAATTTTATGCAGTCTTCAATATGTATATATATAATATGAGTAATAAATAAAAAGAATTCCACGTATCGTTTGCTTGAAAATAATTACGAAAAATACACCCGCATACCGCGCGCGCACAGTGGTCTGGGGCCTTAAGATAAACTATTGTCGTCTGTATCGAACTCCAAATCCTCATCTAAATTAATATAAATTGATTTAAGTCTGGGGTCACCATATCGTGATCTTGCAGTCACCGTATCTTTAAATAAAAAATATTAAACAAAGAAACGACCACTCCGCGTGACTGCCAGTGTAATACTGAAGTGACCAATGGAGTAGCTTTAAAAAAGGAATACCACTATACAATTTAAATGTTACAGAGGGTATTTATTACCCACTAAGGTAAGTGGATTTTATAAAGTGAACGGACTCTACTGCAGTAAACTAATTAAATTTTATTGATAAATTCAAATTCAAAAAGCAATGAAAATCATAGATATTTAACATATGAAAAAGTGTTTATTCTATTTTACAATATGTGAATAATGTAACAAAACTAACTTTGTTTTTTTTTTCAAAATTTTTTTTTCACACTTAGGCCCGGTTGTTTCAAGTTCGATCAAAGTAAGCGGTCGATCAGAGCATAGATTTTTACGAAAACGGATCGTCTGATTGGTGGAGAACGTAAAAATCTATGCTTTAAAAGAACGCTTACTTTGATCCAACTTGAAACAACCGGGCCTTAGGTGTTTAATATTAAAACATTCCGTCCTGAAGCTAGAAAATCACTATAATGACCAAAGTCGGTGATTTACCGGGTGAACTTTAATATAGATTTTTGATCAAAAATAGTCGTAAACTGAAAATTATTTCTTCGTAATATACATAAATTAAAGAAGCAAAGTTTAATCTTTAGCTTCTTTTTTATGAACAGCTGGCTAACTTAAATACGCATCTTTTCATTTTCCTTTAAAATTTATACAAAATAAATTGTTTTAAATTAAATAGAATGTGTATAGTGATCCTATGTCAATTTACATTGGGGTGGAATTGGTTAAAAGTTACAAAATCTTGTCATTTGATATTGTGTAAAACATAAAAGGAGTAGACTAATGGTCTGTTATTTTTCAAATCCTTGTTTCAATTATTAATGGTTTCCAAACCCAAGTTTTTGGGATATTTGTTTTCTCTATTTTTATAGTAAATATTAAAAAACTGTATGGTAATGTAGTTTAAGCGCTCGTTCAGACACGCGGGAATCGCGCGATTGCAAATCACGCGTTTTGAAACCGCAGATTTGTGTAATGTGTTCAGACAACGGGGGTTAGTAAACGATTGGTGAACGCGAATAGCGTCAGTTTGAAAATGGAAGTTGACGAAAAGATAGGTACTATGTTTACTGTGGTTGCTCATAAAAAAAAAGAAAAGAAAAAGGCAGTATCAAGCATCCAGTATTAAGTGACAGATTCGTACATGGTCAATACATAACATTATATCCCAAATTGAGAATGTTTAAGGAAAAAATTGTTGACGTCATTAAAATCTTTTGATGAACTAATTGGACTGATCAGGGAAGATATTTCGAGCTCTGCAATGCATATGGGGGCAAGCATGTCGCTGCGCTTGACCGCGCTGAATCGCGCGAATTTTATTTAAATAATTCTCACTGAAGATCCCATATTGCAGGTCTTTTCTCCACTTCATCAATCCATCCATAACGAGCTCATGCGTGCTCCTGTTGTGAGGTGTAAATCACGCGGTGCCCACAATGCAATTGAACGCTGAGGAAAGGCGCGGCGCTGCGCAATTCTATTTTTCTAGCGGTTACGTCTGAACGATTACATTAATACCAACATAAATAAGACCCGCGCGGATCCCACGCGATTCCTGTTGTGTCTGAACAAGCCCTAAAACATTATTATCATCTAAATTTTGTACAAAAAGAAATATACAATATCAGCAGTGAAATAAATATTATGAAAATATTCTTAATTACCAAAAATTGAATGCACTGGATTTTGAAAACTTGGGATACCAAACACCGTACTTACAAAAAAGTGTAAAATGTATGTATGTGTAAAGAAAATTCAATATTAAATATGAGAAGTGATTTTTAGACCAATCTTTTTACCCGCAAATAGGTAGTTTATTACCCTTAAAACAGAACTATATATGTGTGGGCAAAAAGATTCAGCTCATATAAAGTCAAATATGTCATTTTATTTATAATGATAAAATAATTTTATTTATTTTTAATTTATTAGTTGCAAAGATGGTCTTACTTGGGACAAGATTGGGGTGCTTGAAAGTTCAACGGTTCCGTAGTGGGTGGCAATTGGATTGGTTTCACAACATTAAAGGCTGAAGATATCTGAGTGGCAGAGGAAGTCGGTCTAGGAGTTGGTAATTTCACAGACGAACTATTCCAAATACCATTATCTTTTGGACTAGTATTTTGAGTCACAGGTGGTTTTTCTAAAATGACAGATTGCTTTCTAGAAAAACTTGGATCCAAATAGTATCTTTTTTTTTCATATTTCTCTGACATGTAGTCTTTTATACTTTGTTCATCTTTGAGTACCGGCAAGTTGCCTTCGTGGAGACCCAGCCAGATTCCTTTACAATAATCATTCCCTTGACTTTTTATCTGGACAATTTCCTCTGGACTAAAAGTGGCCATTGAGATAGATTTTACTCTATGAGGGGGTGTCAATCCACGTCTAAAAATAAAAATGTACCAATTTAATATTTTTTAAAACAATGTATTTTTAAACAGGTATCCTTTTATAAGGAGTAATTATTGAATATATCGAAGCAATTATCGAAATATTTTTTTTATATTATAAGGGTAATCTGAAATATCGATATATGTTTAAAAGTATTAACGAAAAATCATATGTGAAAATAAGTGGAATACATATATCGTACATGCTATTCAAATATTTTATTTAATGGGAGGGGCGAAGTAAGTTTCCGATCGAATACAAAATGATCGGGTGAAGGCACGCAAATGTATATGACATTAGTATCTATATTACAGTTCAAAGTTGCATAGTAAAGTTGACATTAACACCAATAACAAAGAAAAGTCAAACTTTCACCAGAGATAATAGAAAGTATTTGCAATGAAATTCTACTTACAGCATTCCCGAGCATTTGGAACAAACAAAAGACCCAATTGTCATATTGACATAGGTTGGGCCTCTTTGTGAACAGTCGAAACAATTTTTGTTCCCATTATGAGTTATTAATTCACGTAAAATTGCTAAATTTTTGTCATCCTGTTTCTTTTTGGCAGCAGCCATGTTTACAATTAGTCATAACAGTGCTGCCATATGTTATGTTTCTATATATTCTCCATTCCACCATAGATAAGATAATTGCACTCCACTGTCTTTGGTTTAAAAATACGACAAAATATAATGAGCCCTGTACACATTGGGCCAACCTTGGCAGAGCGCCAACCTCGCTCAATGGCTGACGGCGATCTCACATTAGCGCGTGACTCATTGCTGCCTGGCGAAGCACTTGAGATGGACAATCGCTGCCGCGGCAGTTTATTTGTTCTACTAGAGAAATATTTCGAATTTCGCTCTATAATTTTACAAGCATATCTGATCAATCAAAAGAATCAAATTAATCAAAAGAACAAATCAAAAATTTTCAACTTGACTGAATTGCGGCAAATACGTCTTTTCAACTTCAAAACATTGAATTTCATATCTTCAGTTGCACCTAAAATTCTTAAGAACAATATGAAATAGGTATTGCGTTTACAGAAATGAAAAAATTGTGCGCATGCGCTTTTTCTTTACAAATCCGTTGGTAATAATAACTCTGTATACGAGAATATATATATTTTTTGTTAACTCGCCTATCCCAATTATAATAATATCGTTATCTGTTAGTAATTTATTAAGATTTCTTCCTTTTTTATGCATTTTTTTCATATGTATTTTTTATTGTTTTTTTTTAATTTTAAGTTTTTTTTTTAATTTTTATAGGTACAATAATTTAATTATTTTTTTCGTGAAAACGTGAAAAATTTTGCATAATTTTTTCATTTCCTTTTTTCTTTTTATATTTTTCCTTTCTTTTCCCTTTTTACTTTTTTATATAAATAAATAAATACTTATTCTTTAGGAACCGACAGGTAAAAGTACTGTCATTTTTGACGGGTTACAGCTACTTGAACGTAATTATTATTTCTAAAAAATATTTTTATTCTATGTAGATATATCGTTTTCATTGAACTGATATTTGTTTTACTTTTTGACTAAATCAAAGTTCTAGAACTAAATTATCTGAAAAATAAAACTCATTCATTGTTTTCATTGTGGACCATTCGCGCTCGAGGGAAACAGCCCAATGAGAAGCTCGAAGCGCCGGCAAAGTACTGACCAGGCAGCCCGCCGGTACCGTGCCATTCTTTCACCGACCTGCCCCCGTGATACCACGCTCGAACTCGCTCTCCGTATATTGTTGTATAACGAATTCTCTAACATGTGAATTTAATGTCTTCAATACATCAAAGAGTTAAGTGTGAGTACTTCTTTCTATTCATTCTGTATCACATTCCGCTCAGCCTTGTCATACACTTTCCGTCAACATACATTCATACACACGCCTTCAGCGTTCACTCAACTTGCATCAGACCTGATATGTATTCAGCAGATGTGCATAATCACACTAATTCCTTCGCGAATAAACATAACCTTCAAATCGTATCCGCCAAACTAGTGACACCGATTTGATTTATTATACAACCATCTTCCAAATTATAATTAATTTCTGTCCATACTAATAATAATAATTCAATTAACGTGAATTATCATTGTTTCACGATAGCAACATTTCGACGATCTCCGAAACACGAGAGACGTGTTCCCAGGTCAGCGGACGGTGACGAACTAAAAATGGCCAATGCCGGCCGTCTGCCGAGCAACGCCATGGTGCCTTTGATGGGTGCTCGAAAAACCTACAACTTAGCCAACCTCCGCCAAAACCCCCTGTACACATTGGGCCAACCTCGTTCAATGTACACAGGGCACTTAACAATTTGTCTAAATAACAATCTGCCTATTTTTTTTAAGTACCTTCGAATTTCACCATGACAGAGGTTTTATTTACGTTTAAGTACTTTCAACGTTTCTACCTGGGCGACATAAAATTATAACTTTTCAAAACGCTGACATCAAATATTCATTTCAATGTTACAACTACTGACTTCTCGTATTTCATTTAAATAGTTTTGTCCCGAACAGGACGTATTTGGTGGTCCTGGAAAGGGCTTTCTGCAAGTACAGTGGGTGGACGCCCAGTGCGTGTCGGCCTCTAGGATGGATGTGTTTTATCCTAGCAGCCGTGTCTCCAAACTAGCATGTGTTATTTGAACATCGGTGGGAGAGTGGTGGGTTTTGACAGCTATTTCTTGGTGAATAATTAGCGGTTGGTTTATTTATATAATTAATAAAAATATACTTTGTTTTCACCACTTATTATTTGAAAATACCAACAGTTTCGGTAACTGTTAGCAGACAGCCGCAACCGTCGCAGTTTTGTTAACGTTTGCGTAAATAAACGGGAACAAAGAAAGTCGTGCTAGGGAGACAGATATTACCAAGTCAGTGGGGTCTTTGCCATAGATTCTGGCGAACCTGCGCTGTATGCCAACAGCCTCTTTGTTTCTTATTTTACTTACTTACTTTACTTGTTCTTCACTTGCTCCCATTGTCATATTTTTGACTTGGGTGCTTTCATGACGTTATGTTTGGATTATTTATTATATTATAATGTTCAAATTTTCAGAACGTTCTTAGGTTTTCATGATCGCTCAGAACCTTCTGGTTTGTTCTTCCTAGGTATTATGTCGTATTTTTACGACCTTTCTGGCCGACGTTTCGGATCCCATTTCAGGGTCCACCATCATGGCTAATGTGTTGTTGTAAGTATTCTTCAGCCACTATCATCAACATCCCTGTGTTTATTATATGTTGTACTCTTTCAACGCTCATATATTAATGTTGAATACTTAGGCCCGGTTGCACCATCAGAAGTAAGGCCTCAGATACACATGCTTATTTAGTGGCACATGAGCATGCGCAGTATCGACCTTCTCTAGGCCTTGCTTATTAGTGGCATGTGTGTACGCACATTGCTAGAAATGAGCATGCCACTGTCATTCAACATAGAGAAGGGGTATCTTTGGAGCATGTGTGAACAGACTTGCTTATTATGAGCATGCTTATGTCATTCGTGGGCTTCGCGGCTAGTATTATCAAAGCGATCTTCTCAGTCCGCGACAGATGAAACAAATATGGCGCGTTGGGGAGATGATAAAACATTACTTTTCGTGACTTATTATAGGAATCACGAATGTCTGTGGAATACTCGGTCACCGTTGTGTAAAAATAATATAGTGAGAAATAATGTTTACGAAACTTTATTAATAAGCATGAATGATTCAAATCTTACAATAAAAATTATATAAACTAAAATCAAAAATGTGCGGATGGAAACTCGGGAACTTTTTTGATTTATTGGTTCACTTGAATTTTCTATTTCAGTTTGCAAAGTTTCCATTTTGAACAAGAGCGTCTCTATTCTATGACAAGAGCATGCCACTAATAAGCATGTGTGTTTGATTGTTAGCTTTGGGCATGCTTATTTATGAGCATGCCACTAATAAGCATGCAAGTAATGAGCA
>JADDOH010000035.1:0-94386 GCA_016648135.1 Agrypnia vestita
AAGAGACGCCGCGTAGCATACGACCCGCGTGTAGAACACCTGCTAAAACAGGTGACTGCTCTGACGGAGGCCTTGTTAGCGGGCGGCGCAGCTCCTGCATCAACAACGCCGCCAACGCCGGAACACGTGGCCGCGAGCGAGCCCAGCGTGGAGGACGCGAATGCGTCCTTTATTCAGCCGCCGCCGAGCCTCAGAAGGGCGAAGAATACGCTGGAGTTCGGCAAGCTCAGCACGGTCGTGAAGGAGCCGCCAGTACCGAGAGCGGACCCGAAGCGGATCGAACAGATCTCGAAGTTGCAACACTTCGATTCCGACGAGTGGTCAGGCGTTCGCTATGCGGAAACGCAGAGAACCTACGCGGCGAATCCCACATTTGTGGAATTGTCGGTGAACGACGACTTGAGAAGGATCGATAACGCGCCGACCCATACTGGCTTGCTGGAAAGATCGCTCGCCGCGCTTTCAAACGCCTTGCTCGCCCAGAGAGAGACCCTGAGAGACGGGATGCAATCGCTGGTGAGTTGGGCATCCGAACCCGGCACGGATCTGTCCGCTTCGGCTCTCTTCGAGCGGATTCAGTCGATGTTCACCAGCGATGCTCCGTACAATTAGGTTTCGGACGACATCCTGCAGATTGTGTGCGGCAGACGGGCAGAGTGTATACTGAACCGGCGAAAGGCCATATTGGAGGGCTTCAAAGACCCTTTCGTGCGAGAAGGTGCGGCCAAAATCCCTCCAAGCTCGGGAGACTTGTTCAATAGGGAAGAGCTATCGGCGTATATCCTAAAGAACGGGGGCCAGGAGAAGGTGATGGTCTCGCCCGCAACCCGAAACCTTGCCCAACCGTCAACATCTCAGCCCCAGCCGTCAACTTCTCGTCGAGCTCCGAACCAGGGATACCTCCAGTCCCGTAAGCCCTTTCTGCCGGAGCCGAGGCACAGGGAGCGAGGCTCAGGGAACCAGAACAGGAGACCTAACCGGAAGGCAGACCACGGCCGAAAACCCGCTGGTGACCGTAGCCGCAGAGGTAGAAGATGACGCGAGGCTGAACAACCAGTTCTGGGGAGGACGCTTGAGGAGGTTCCAAAGCACGTGTAAGGAGTTCGGGGCACCACTTATAGTGCTGAGAATCCTCAAGGGCGCGAGAATCCCCTTTGTGGCCAAACCTCCGTTAGTCTTCCCCACCAGGCAGCTGTTGAGCAGCTTCAGCACGAAGGAGTCTCGAGACATGTCGAGTCACATTCAGGCACTGAAGATGTCAGGCGTGCTGGAAAGAGCAGATCATTCTCCGAGCTTCATCTCAAATCTGTTTCTAACTCCGAAGTCGGACAACTCCCTAAGGCCGATATTCAACCTGAAGGCGATGAATGCCTTTGTGGAGGCGAAACCCTTCAAGCTGTTCAACCACCTTCGGGTCCCAGACTTCCTCCAGCCCAAAGATTGGTTGGTGAAAATCGACCTAACCCAGGCATACTTTCACCTACCAATAGCGGAATCGCACCGAAAGTTCCTGAGACTATACTACCAAGGGAACTTCTCCAGATGACCTGCCTGCCCTTTGGCCTGTCATCAGCCCCGAGAATGTTCGCAACGCTGTCAAACTGGCTAGCGGGACTCTTGCAGAAGAGAGGAATAAGGACCGTAGTCTACCTGGACGACTTCCTTCTGGCCAATCAGTCAAGGGACCTGCTAGCGACCCAGGCAGTAGAGACGGTCAATCTGTTCCAGCATCTGGGTTGGTGCATCAACCGCGACAAGTGTGTCCTTATACCTACCCAAAAGCTGGAGTTTCTGGGCATAACTTGGGACACCGAAGCCAACCAGAAATCCCTCTCGGACCGCAAGTGCTCTGGCCTTCGCCAAGTACTGCGCCGCCCGATCGAGGCCGGCAGTTGCTCCCCCAAGCAGGTTCTAGGCCTCTTGGGAAGCCAACCAGAAATCCCTCTCGGACCGCAAGTGCTCTGGCCTTCGCCAAGTACTGCGCCGCCCGATCGAGGCCGGCAGTTGCTCCCCCAAGCAGGTTCTAGGCCTCTTGGGGAGACTCAACTTCGCAAACTTCGCCACCCCTCGGGGTCGTTTGCATTGCCGAAGACTGCAGAGATTCAGCCGCCAGCTGCAGAGGCACGAGCCATCCAGACAAGTGGAGCTTCCTGCCGCGGTTCGGCAAGACCTAGAGTGGTGGTTGGAGGCCGTAGGGGTCCTGCCCAATACACGAAGCCCCCTTCTCCCACTTCCTGACTACAGACGCAGCGGACGCAGGTTGGGGCGGCCAGGTGGACGACAAGACGATATCAGGCCAGTGGTCCCCAGAGCAGATGCGGTGGCATTCCAACCAGAAAGAAGCCTTCGCTGTTTACGCAGTGATCAGGGATCACGCTTACCTGCTAAGAGGAACGAAGACCCTACTGCAGACAGACAACAAGACAGTAGTGACTTACATCAACAAGGAGGGGGGGACAAGATCATTGGGCCTTCTGAAGATAACTCGAGACCTCCTAGAGTTTATCGACCAGCAGGAAATATCTCTGACAGCGCAGTACATTCCAGGGAGATACAACGGGATTGCGGACCGACTCTCTCGGGGGACACCACTCCCGGAATGGCACCTCCTGGAACCAGCGACAGAGGAAATATTCCGAATATGGGGACGTCCTCAGATCGACCTCTTCGCATCGGCCACCGCCCATGTGGTGCCAAACTACGTGTCGCTAGACTCAACCGATTGCTCGGCCTCCTATCTCAACGCATTCAGTCAGCATTGGGATTACGAGCTGGCCTGGGTATTTCCGCCGCCGAATCTCGTCCCAAGAGTACTGGCGCACTTGAACCTGGCAAGAGGCACCTTTCTCCTAGTTGTGCCAAGATGGGAGAAGACATTCTGGAGGGCCGATCTCAAACAACGAGCAAAGGGAGGGCCAATAAGCGTAAGAGATCTGAAGAGCGTCCTGATCGATACGTCGACAGGGTTTCCCCCACCGAGGGTGTCGGACCTCCAACTGGAAGTTTGGAGAATAGCAGTGGGTGGGAACAGGCTATAGCGGATTGGAGCCAGGAGGAACAGCAGCTGTTCAGATCTGGCTGGAGAGGCTCAACGCTGAACACCTACAAGCCGGCCTGGGATAGGTGGCAGCGATGGTGTACCACGCATTCTGTCCAACCTCATAACCCTCCCCCTGCAACAGTGGCAAGATATCTGGCCAACCTGTTCATCCACGAAGGGCTAGCCCCTCGAACAATATTGGTCCACAAATCGGCAATCGTATCCTTCTGTGGCCCAGCTCTTGATGCAGATAAGATTAGCTCGAACTTCCTCGTCAGGCACGTCCTTAAAGCCATCTCGGTTTCTGGTGGATGCACTGAGAGACCCCCGATCTGGAACCCCCGAGTAGTGGTGGAGTGGCTACGTGAAAACCCGCCAAGGAACAGCCTGTATGACGTGTCAAGGAGGACGGCCATACTACTCATCATGGCATCTGGGCGAAGAGTCCAAGATCTGACACTTCTCAGAGTCACCCCGGACCGATTGATCGACAAAGGAGACTCCATCACGCTATGGCCAGCCTTTGGAGCGAAGACTGACACGGCAAGACACAAACAATCGGGATGGAGGTTGAGCGCATCGGATGAAAGGAACATCAACCCCTTGTTTTGGATCCGAAAGCTGGTCTCACTCTCACAGCCGAGACGAAAGCCGGACATGAAAGAACTATTTGTGACGACAGCAGGTGAAGTAAAGCCAGCTTCACGGACAATGATAGGTGGTTGGATCAAGTCAATCCTAAGAGAGGCTGGAGTGGAAGCAACGCCAGGAAGTGTTCGTTCTGCTGTGGCTTCGTTGAATTGGCTGGAAAACTACCCGATAGAGGAGATCTTGTCAAGGGGAAACTGGCAGAGTGAAATCACCTTCCGAAAATTCTACCAAAGAGAGATAGTAGATAAGCCCAAGCAACAATGCCCCCAGAGCTCATTAGCGCCTCTCTTTACGCCAATATAGGCAGTCACATATAACGTCGAACCACTAGGTCACCAGGTGATAACAAACAGATCTCTCATAATGGATTCCAGGCGTCGAGACGGAACACAAAATAAAAGAATTTTACCTTCCATTAAAATTCCTATTTTGTTTCCCTCGACGCCTGGAATCCAGGTAATCCCTACCTGGTGCATTATGAGTCATATGAAAGAAAAACCGTTGCGCCGACGCAACCGGAAATAGGGATACCAGCGGGAATAAATTGTCGCAAACAGGGAATCAGAGGGGGTAGGAACGCGTGAATAAGTGCCGAAACAGCAGGCTGTTCTCTCATAACGGATTCCAGGCGTCGAGGGAAACAAAATAGGAATTTTAATGGAAGGTAAAATTCTTTTATTATTTTGAAAATATTTTGGCATTTTGTCGCTTAATATTTTGTGAATGAATATCATCGTATTTAATTTTAATCCTTGTTTTATATTAATCCAATTTAAATCTGAGAGCATCTTTTTAATTTTTGAATATCTATTTCTCTGTAGAATTATCCTCATTGCTCCGTTCGGTTGAATTTGTAATTTTTTTATATCTCCTTCATAGGTATAAAATAGTAAAATAAAAAATTAAAAAAATATATCGCAATATGAAGCTTTAACACATTCAATTGTCAAAAAATAAGACAGACGCCGTACTGTTTTATTCCATAATTTTCAACAAAAAATATTTCTAAAAAGAGCGCTGTCATATAAAGCACTGTGATATACTTATTCGCGCTATTGTAGATACTATGATATTCTTAATATGTCAATAATACGCAATATTCGCTATTATGCCGAGGAAAGCTGCTTGTCGCACGATGCATTACGTTAAGTTTGTGCTCCGCGCACCACACACTCGCGAGGTGATACTGTGCCACATGTAAATACAACAACGGCCGCTGTCGGCCATAGCCGCAAGATTTTTCTTTTCATGTCATCCATTAGATCAGAATTCTTCACTGATGAATTCTTATGGTCCGTGTCTAGGGAACGAGACACGATGAAATAAAACTCAGAGATTTAGCTGAAATAAATCTCAGCGCGTGTTGAGATTTTGATTCAGTTCAGCAATTCAGAGAACAGATGGAGATTGGTATTGTAGAAAGAGACAAAAACTTAAGCGCGTGTGTGCGACGTTCGCTTTAACATCGAGACAAACGAAACATAGAACACAGATACCAACAACTGTTTATATATCACCTGTATTATTTTAAGGAAATTATTTCTGATTCACTTAGACACTGAAGCTTAGAACCACAGATACCAACAACTATTTATATAACAATAACTGTTTATATACAACCCTGTATTATTTTAAGGAAATTATTTCCGATTCACTTAGACACTGAAATTTAGAACCACAAATACCAACAACTATTTATATAACACCTGTATCGTTTTAAGGAAATTATTTCTGATTCAATTGTTAAGAATATAGGTCGACCACAATCAAAAGACCATTCCCTAGCTTTGTCCGGTAAGAAGAAATCGGGGGGAAAATTGCCTGGCAAGCCCGTATTACAAGCCTCAATGTGATATTCCAAAAAAAAAATTTTAGTTTAAAAAAAGTCACTTACTTACCAGAAAAACTTCTTTTGTGTTTATTTTTTGCATCGTAACAACACACACATTTTTTGCGCACTAGTCGCGGTAGAATATGGTCTAGCTAAGTACATTTATTTATTTATTTATGATTATAAGAGTAACCTGCTCGAAATTTAATTAAATATTTTAGATAATAATTTATTTTCCATGGATCGCCTTATACTTTGGTTCCGACTAAAATTGATTTTATATTTTTTTACATAATCATTCTTTCAAATCTAATCTCATATATAATTTGTATGTTAGTTTTTCTTCAATGTATGATTTTTTTGTTATACATTTTATTCCACTTATGGAGCTAAATATTTCAACCAGAAGTATGTGGCGAAGCGTACCAAAGTAATGAGAACCTGCCTTGAGGTCATGCACGCCGATTGAGCGTATCCGGTGAAGAGGGAAGCTATCTTTTCCTTTAGGAAAGCTTTTTATGTATTGTAATGTTATTTTTGAAATAAAGATTAATATGCGCGGGACAATGAAGGTTTTGTGCGACCGACTCGCCCGGTTTTCATCTCTGCGTGTTGTACTGACGAAGGCCGAGCGAGGAGGTCGCTTTAGCATAAAATAATGCCAACCAGGCGGCGAACGTGCTGGACCGATATGGACGCTTTTGCGCATAGAACGGCTCAGGGTATGTGGTGGGTCCCCTTAATTTAGGAAAGCTTTCCTCTTACAATGGCTTCCAATCCCCTTACAAAAGTAAGACAAACAGAAGGCATTCAAAAATAAAAGTTATTCCGTTTAAACTGCTGCCGGGGAGACTTAAATTTACCCAACAGACAAACTGGTTATCAATGGTAAATGGATATTTGATATTTGACGTTTGAGCCAGGAGTTGTCTCCAAAGAATTTCACGGAATCAAAATCCGCATATCGGAGACAAAATATCATTATACGGATATTGGATTTGTACATACTTTGGTAAGCTTTGATTGTATTTCGTTCCGTCGAAACACAGCCTAGTGCCATGGACACATTTAAGAGATGATACATTTAAGAGAAGACACATTGAAGAGATGACAAATTTAAAAGAAGACGCAGATGGTTACCTAGCAACATATTATTACTCATATTTGTGTTTCTTCGGCGCGTTTTAGTGTGGACGAAAATATCAGCATATCGAATTATTATCAACCGAAATCTATGTGCACAGCGCCTCTTCTTTACACATACACCAAATGTGGACTATTTAATAAACTTGTGGATTAAAAAATTGCAGCTAACAAAATTTTAGGCGCACTATGGTAATATATGCATAAATAAGATTGTTGCTTTTTGTGGTACCCGAATGCGGCAGTTGTGGTGTCCACGTGATATCTGCGTATTGCTTCCACGAAGGACTACTCCAACATATTATATTGGAGTCGTCCTTCCTATACCCTCTAATGTCCTTACCTGTTTGCTCCTTACATCCTGTGTATCCTTTGTATCTTTATACTAGCTGTGCCCGCGCGGCTTCGCACGCGTAGATTTTTGGAACATTGTTTGGATCGTCATAGAACTTTCGCAAATCTTCTAGAACATTCTCCTTCCAGAACTTTCAAGAAATTCGAATGTACAGGAACCTTCTAGACACACCGACATATTCCGCCAGTTTACAACTTTATAGAACTTTCGGGAATTTTCTAGAACCTTCTCCTTCCAGAACTTTCTAGAGCAGGTTTTTCCGGAACCTTCTAAACTCACCAACACAGTCGGCGCGCCTATTTTGAAACAATCTAAAGCATTTGTGGCCTTCCCATAATAAAACAATGTGCTAGAAAGCACATTTTCGTCACCCACTCCCACCCACGCACAGCCACCTCCACCAAACTCGCATATTTTCGATGTCACACCAAGGGCTATCCGCCACCATAACCACTGGTGGGTGGTTGTGGCTGGTAGTGGAGAAAACTTGGCGGGTAGGGAAACACGGGTGTCTTTATATATATATATATATGTATAAATGCTGGAACCTGGATTCGAATCCGGGTTCCAGCATTTAATTTTTCAATTTTATTATTTGATATTTGTGTATTTCTCTTTATTTCGTATTAAATATATATATATATATATATATATATATGATACTATATATCTAATGTATATATATATGATATAATAGGTAGTTCTAACTATTTGGGGTAACCCGGTCAAATTCTGGTCGTCAGGACCAGTCGTCTGCCGACGTTTCGAACAGATCCACTGTTCATCTTCAGGGCGCCTTGTCGATGAGCTGCTTCTCCAAAAAGCGTACAACCGTTTGGGTCCGGAGCTCACCGTCAAGTGAAAGTTTGAAAAATTCTGCGTCAGGTGTTTGTGGAGGAGTGGGTTTCTCCAGCGACGCCGTTAATGTGTTTTGCTCGGCTTCTAGTAATATATATATATATATATATATTGTTATTATATACTTTGTGTTTTGTATATGCTTATATATCGTGTTAATGTTAATGTTTTACTTACTGTATTGAAATATTTTGGTAGCTTACGTATATTTTTTAAAATAATAAAGAAGTGAACAGTGAGGACAATTTTGGATGACTGCCGTGCAGTCTAATTCTGCATTGCAATTCTGGGTTGCACGGTTGCCTTTAGCATTAAAAAATGCCAACCTGGCGGCGAATGAGTAGGTCCGATATAGGAGCTTTTGCTTACAAAACGGTTCCGGGTAAGCTGTGGGTCTGCCCTCTTATGCGTATGCTCTAAGGGGCCATCCATATATTGCGTCACACGAATTTCTTGATTTTTGAAGCCCCCCCCCCCGCCCTTGGTGTGACGTCACATATTTTGCAATTTAAAAAGTATTGATAATTGGTAATATTCTAAAGGTTTTCTTTAGAGTCGAGTTTTAATACTTTAGATTTATACGTGTGACGTCACAAAGCTTGTAACTTTGTTGACCCCCTCCCCCCCTTACCGTGTGGCGTAATTTATGGATGGCTCCTAATATAAACAAACAAAATTGGAAATATTTAACCAATCTAGAATTTGCTCAATAGTACTTAGATTAAGCGCCCTTGAGGTGAGTATAGTAACGAAAATGGCGCTATATAAACAATATATAAAGATCCACTCCAATCAATGTGATGACAACAAAAATTGTAACAATGAAAATTGTCTGTTTTTATCTGGTAAGAGCAATATCAAGGGTGTCATAATTGACAGATATATAAAATGGAAAGAGCAAATATATGCCACAGTCACTAGGATGAGAAAACTCATATACCTATTCATAAGGCTACGTAATATCTTATCAATAAACTTGCTGAAGGTGGTATACTTTGCGTTTGCCCAGTCCATATAGTTGGCTGGGGTGGGACCTTTAAGTCTAATATGCTACCAGTGGAAATAGTTCAGAGAGTAATTATCAAAGAGATTTTGAGGATTCACCTCAATATTCCCAACAAGGGAACTTTTCAACATTTTTAACATCATAAATATTAATCAAATCTAAAAAAAAATGCGATACTTCAAATTCACAAAATGTACATCAATAATAGTACATTTGGATGTTTTAGTAATATACCGAGATCAGCTGGAAATATTTTGATACCTAAATGTAATACTAGCACAGCCCAACACCATTTATCCTATCAAGGAGTATCTATCATTCTTTAATGCTATTCCAAATGAAATGAAGACAGAAGAAAATTATAGAAAATTCAAAGCTAAATTGAAAAATCTTCTGCAAAAAAGCAATCACAATAATGCAATGAAAAAAATATTACCAAAAACAATCAATATATACATACATGTATGACAATGCCCCCACTTTTAAACACGAGAATAAATTCTCATTTAAAAGTGGGTAAGCGTGTAATATAAATGTGTATTAATTATATTATATTGAATACAGTCACTCTTAAGTTTGAACATTTACCAAATAAATTTAATTAAAAAATATATATATTTTCAAATAATCCCCCCTATCCTCAGGTTAACAAGATTGTTATTATTGGTGATTGACATCCCAGCACAATTTAGACACGACGTATTTATGCGTTAAGTTTCCATGAAGAATGTCAAGACATCTAATAAATGTCAATATTTATAAATATTGGGAAAATTTGTACAAAGAAATTAAATGATGTAATGTGTGAAACATGACGATTTAAAAATAATATTTGTTTTTAATTTTTGTAATATTCCTCACGTCAAATTTGACGAACTGAACAAAATTCTATTAACGGTCCAGAGATGATTGTTATGAATCAACGAGAATATTTCTTACATTCTTTTTTAGGACCTGTGTTACCTGTTATCTGCCAAAATTTTCTGAACTCAAATGTCATAATATCCTAATTTTCTTACCTACTGTAGTGTACATGTAGAGAAAGTATTTCAGGCTTGCTACTGTATTGTAAGTCTGGCGGTCGCTGGCTTTTAGTCTAATAGGCTTGTACAGTGCATATGGTGAACAAGCAAACAAAAAAAAAGTGGTAATAGTTATTGATACGGAGTAACATGAACATCGCAGAGTTACGGACGAGTGTTGAGGTTGTTGTGTGTAAGATCTACTATTGCCGATTTTCACTTAATATAAAAATGTGTTTTAGTTAAATGTTAATAATATATTCTTCTTCTTCCTCAGCCTTCATCTTTCCACTGCTGGATATAGAGGCCTCTTTCGTACCCTTCCATACTTCCTTGTTATTTGCTAGTTGTAGCCATTTCTCTCCCCCCACTATACCGGCTATATCGTCGGCCCATCTTTTTTGAGGTCTTCCGACGCCTCTAGTTCTCCCAAGGTCTCCACTTCAGAACTCTGGGAGTCCAACATACTCTGCCCGTTGCCAATTTAGCTTCGCTACACAATCCATCATATCCGCTACTCTAGTTTGCGTCTAATTTCATCACTTCTAAATCTACCTCTTAGGCTTACGCCAAGCATGAATCTCTCATGGATCGTTGTGTGCTTTTGGGATTTTCTACACTTTTCTTTGTAAGGGGCATCGTTTTCAATCCATACGTCATCACTGGCAGTACGCACGATTCTTTGTTATATATTATATAAACACACGAACACAAGGACAAGAAATTGACATGATCAGATAAGCCGACTTCGCACTGTCGCAATATCGCACTGCTTGCGGAGTCAGAACAAGAATTGAACGAGGCTCTGAGAAAGACGGAAAATGTTTGGGCAAATAAAAACAACATGAAAATAAGCAAAAACAAAACAAAGTACATGGTTGTTGGAAGAGAAGAAGTGTCGACAAATGTTGTTTTGAGTAGCGTCGCTATCAAACAAGTGAAAGAATTCACATATTTGGGTAGCAAAATTTCCCAAGATGGCCGCTCAGAGGCTGACATCATAAGCAGAATACAACAGGCAAGAGTCGCCTTCAACAAAAAATCCAAAATACTGGAATCCCCCAACATAGATTTAAAGGTTTGGAAAAATTTGATTAAAACTCTTGTTTGGAGTGTGCTGTGTATGGCAGCGAAACATGGACCATCGACCAGAGCATGTCCGGGAGGCTAGCGGCCTTTGAGATGTGGTGCTACAGGCGCATGGCGAGGATCCATTGGTCAGAACATATCCGAAACGACGAGGTGTTGAGCAGGGTGGGCTAAAAGAGGCGGCTCCTTAACAGAATCGCCCAACAGCGAGCAATTTGGATAGGCCATAATATAAGGCATCCGGGTCTGCTTTTAACTATCGTCGAGGGAAACGTTGAAGGCAACAATCGTAGAGGCCGCCCGAGATTAAGCTACGTAGACCAGATTATCGGAGATGTGCGCTGTAGCACCTACCAAGAGATGAAGAGGCTGGCAGGTGACAGAGAGGAGTGGAGAGGGCGAGTGCTTTTTGCAAACCAATCCTGGATTGAGACCCAAAAAAAAAACGCACAAAAATGTGTTTGAGTTTGTCAAAAGCAGCCCAGCTCATTTCTATGCTAAACAGCACAATTGCCAAGACTGAGTTAATAATATGCGAGTAATTTAGTTAAATGTTAATAAAATAATCTAGTTAAATGGCAAAAGTCGCTCTCCAATGACGGTTAAAAGAAGAAACGTGTTGGGTTGACTAGTATATTCTTTATCGTTTTAGGTAAACTGGACGCAATAATAATTTTAATAGGATACCATAAACTGGAAATAAAACTTGAGTATCTTTATAGCTTCCGCAGCTCGTTGCTTAGTGGCGTATTTTAATTACTGGTTTCCACTATCGTAGGTACTACAACAGTCCATGTTATTTGTGCGAGGACTCAATCAACCCAAACGAAGGATTTTTATGACCTACGGAAGGGGAAAATATTTTGCCCAATTATTTTCATGGCACTGGCCTTTGCCTAACGGACTGTCAAAAGCAGTGGCGTTGGCACTCCAATGCAGCCAACACTATACATTGGGGCTCATATTAGATGGGGGCCCAAAAGGAGGTTGCTTAGCAATATATTTTTTGACCAAAACAAGGTAGATATAGTCTGAAATTTTGGGCGAAACTCTAAGGATAATTGTCTGTTTAAGACTGTGTTCAAACATTGTAAAATTTTCCGGTAATTTATAAAATAATCATCATAATCACTCTTGGTTCTACAACCCCTGGTGGGTCTTGGCCTCCTCAAAAGTCTTCCTCCCCTCATCTCGGTTTAGTGCCAGCTCTCTCCAGTTCAGAAGCTCCAAAGCAGAGATGTCTTTGAGGACGTTGTCGCTCCATCATAATTTTGGCCTTCCTAAGCTCCTTCGCCCTATCGGTCTTGAGTTCAGTAGGGATTTTGTTGCTTGATGCTTATGAGATACCTAATATAAAAACAAAATTATATTTTTGTAGCATTTGGAACTTTTTTTAGAACGTCAAATGTACTAGAAATTAAATATCTATATCTCGCATGGCGGCCCTGGTAGCTCAGTGAGCACTACACAGGCTTCTCACACCGAGGGCTCCGGGTTCGATTGCCGGTGAGGTCACAATTAATCATTGTGTCCTTTTGTGACTTTGTGATTTACTCCAGCATGGGTGTATTGTGATGTATTTTAGTATGTTTTTGTGATGAATTCAGTAAATGGGCCTCTTGGCCTATTGAAGAGTAAAAAAATATAATAATAAATAATATGCCATTTGAAAAAAACTATCTTTTGTAAAATAGGGAGCAATTGGAAAAAAATTTAATATATTTTTTTTTATAAGCGAATAATCTGGAAATAGAATGGAATAATCTTACATAGCGAAATAAACCGGAGCGAATAATACGTGCGGAAATTGGATGGAATGTTTTAGCGAATAGTGAATAAAGTGTTAAAGCGATTATAAAGTGTCTATTTACGAGTGATAAATTTACGAAATAATTCAAATAATAGCGTTAAGTTAAATAGTGTTAAGCGACTTTGTACGCTTGATTAATTAATTAATCAGTAATTAATAAATGCGTTATTAAATTCCAGCGTTCTCATTAATTCCTCCCGCATCCACGACACGCGATAGTACTTTACCTTAAAATACAGAAAATACATTAAAATGTGAGGCGGTTTCTCTAGAACAGGCCTAGCATAAGTGAGAAAAAAATCACCCAATCAATATATCAGGTCCTTACATATGAAATTGGCGTTTTGCCGTACTGGCAAATTTGATCTCAAATATCTTCTCTTTGGTTAGGAATTTCAAATCCAAATTTATTTAGCTATTTACTCATGTATTTGTGTTTTGAAAATTATGATTCATTTGTTTTTTCCTCAATTGTTTTTTTCTTTGCCTCACTCAGTTTACAAAATGAAAAACTTGAAATATCGCGTTATTTACGAGTACGAGTTCCACCGTGGCACCAGTGCTGCAGAAACGGCTCGAAGGATTAATGATGTGTATGGCGACGGTGCCGCAAAAGAAAACACAGTGCGTTTTTGGTTCCAACGTTTTCGTTCTGGAAATTTCGACCTGCAGAACAAGCCCCGTGGACGGCCGGAGACCAAAGTTGATAATGAAGAATTGAAGGCTATTGTGGAAGCGGATCCATCGCAAACCACATCCGAGTTAGCTGCAGGCTGCGGTGTTAGTGATAAAACTGTTTTAATCCACTTGAAGCAAATTGGTAAGGTGAAAAAGCTTGAAAGGTGGGTACCTCACGAATTGAGTGAAGCAAATCAACAAACGCGCGTTGACTGCTGCGTTGCATTACTCAACCGGCACAATAATGAAGGGATTTTAAATCGAATCATTACCTGTGATGAAAAGTGGTTCCTGTACGATAATCGGAAGCGCTCATCGCAATGGCTGAACCCTGCCGAACCAGCCAAACCATGCCCCAAGCGAAAATTGACTCCAAAAAAGTTACTTGTGAGCGTTTGGTGGACTAGTGCTGGTGTCGTTCACTACAGCTTTCTTAAATCTGGCCAGACGATTACGGCAGATGTCTATTGTCAGCAACTGCAAACCATGATGGAAAAGCTAGCTGCTAAACAACCGAGGCTGGTTAATCGCTCTAGGCCACTGCTGCTTCATGATAACGCTAGACCACACACTGCACAACAGACGGCTACCAAATTAGAGGAGCTTCAATTGGAATGTCTAAGACATCCACCGTACTCTCCGGACCTTGCCCCAACAGATTACCATTTTTTTCGAAATTTGGATAACTTCTTGCAAAGGAAAAAATTCAACTCCGATGGGGCAGTCCAAACCGCCTTCAAAGATTTTATTGATTCCCGTCCGAATGGTTTTTTTAGTAAAGGGATCGATGAACTACCTATGAGATGGCAAAAGTGCATAGATAGCAATGGTACATACTTTGATTAAATAAATATATTATAATAAAAAAAATCGGCTTTATGTTCCTCCCATACTAAACGCCAATTTCATATGTAAGGACCTAATATTTATTTTAAAAAATGCACTCTCGAGATCATTATTTTACCCATGAATAATGAATGACAGGCGAAAAATCTTATTTTAAATTTTACGCAGAATAGTTGGTAGATATGTACCTACGTACCTATGTACGTTTATACCTTTGAGTATCGAATTACACGTGGTACATTCCTTGTACCTTACCTACTGATTCATTTGAAAAAATGAAACTTCTAGAGAACGATATTTTTTCATATACCCAGTCAATCAAAATATGTGTGGATATGGCTTTCCTTGTAAAAGGTACCGAGGTAATCTGAGCGAGGGAAACTATTTTACTGTTTTTTAATACTCTATACCCATTAAATAATAAAAATAAACCAATTGGAGAGGTAATTAATAAAATTAATGTGGTGTTGGTGTTATATTTATTTTAAATAATGAGAATGTACGAATAGGAAATTAAAATTAAATAAATTGAGTACCTCGTGTAAACTTTCATCAACTGATATTATTCATTTTACTCACTGTCACTATTAAGATAAATTAGTGCTTTTTACATTTGAAGGACTTCTTTTGGCAACATACTGTTTTATTTTAGTGATGTTCTTCTTTTATTTGTAATACAGGGAACAGAACTAAAAAAGCATTTGTTTCACGCCTATTTTCTCTACCACCTTTTTCCAGCATTATTTAATCTAAAACAGCATCTCTTCTTCCTTCTACCCTTAAGTTAATTCTAGCTGCAACGTTCAATTCTTCGAAATTGGTCTCCTCAAATGATATTTTTTTCTGTTTACTAACACGCTCTTATCTCAAACACTTTTTCGGTCGTCCTGCTCTATTAGATGATGATTGTGAAGTCGAGGGAATATGGGCTCCATATGGATAGTGGCGGTTTTGCATGTATACGCCATATTTAGAATCAATACAGATCAATACTACAGTTTTGGCAGTCTAAAGAATATATAAATACTAATGACATAAAATTATCTTTCTGATAAAATCAATATTATGGATATTACCACGATTTTATGTATTTTATTACATTTTAAAGTTCTATAAGTACAAAAAAAACCTATAGTTGTTAATTACTAATTATATATATTTTTAGGGTTATCCCGTAGTCAGCTTAATTAATAATTGATGACATTGAAAAGATTCCTTAAATCTTGGTTACTTGCTTATTTAAAACCAGCAAAGAAATTACGCACGCACAGAGATTGTATTTCAATGTGTGTAATAAGTCTCAAAAGAATTGTTCGTATATGATAATGAAACGGTATATGCAGAACAATGATTTGGATTCGCAAACAACCGTAGTCCCGCCTGATCTTGGCAATCCGAGAACCATTTTAAACCGTGTTTGGATTCAAGCCTACGTAGCCCATTTACCCACAAAAGTGCACGATTTGTATGAATTAGTAATTGTTTATTCTAGAACATCCAGTAACACCGTTACCAGCCGCGCTCGGGCGAGAATACAGAGTGAGGTGAAGCTTAATCAGGCCATAATAAGTAGGCAGTGGTACCCGCAATCTACCTACCTACCCACCTGCTTACCTACCTACCTAGCTGCATAGCGGTTCATCAATTAAATCATCCAAATGACCAATAATGATCACCGTCGCGATGCCATTTTAACAAGGTCTGGGTACGTGGAGACAATAACCGTAAGACGGGAGAAAATGCAGGCGCAAAAATGTTATGAGCGCATCCCTGTTAATTTTTGTAAAAATAATTAATTTAATTTAATTAAGTCTACGATAATAGTTTTGATTATTAAGGTTTTATATGAAGCATTCATTAATGATAATAATTTACATCAGGTTACGTCGAACCATTTTATAAATAATTTACAAGTAATGCCGCAATATAAACGCCGTAATTTTTATTACATTTTTTTTTGTTTATTTACATTACAAGTTTTATTATTACAAGTTACTAATAACTGCCACACTAGGTAAAAACCTGTTCTGTGGCAGGTATTCTCATATGATATTTGTGTAATATTAAAAAATGACAATAAAAGAAAGTATAAGCGTAAGAATGAAAGTAGATCAATAATAATAAAGTAAATCATAGGAATACCTAAATCTAAAAGAAAAGAAAAAATAATATACATACAAAATTAAGATAAGAATTAAGTAGTTACAAAAATAAATATATTAAAGTATACTTTAAATCGTATAAATCAGTTTTTGCCAATTCAGAGGTCAAGGGCGGATCACTTCTTCAGCATACCTTCTACCTGATATTTTTATAAACTTAGTAATGCGATGTTTAAAAGGTTTGTGTATAGTTATTTCTTTAGTTTTATTAGGTAACTTGTTAAAGACAAGTGGGGCAGTGAAATTAAATTGTATATAGTCATATCTAAAATAAGGGACCCGTCTTTCATTGCCTGGTGATAAATACCATTACCTAACAATAAGCGGAATTAATAATAATGCTCATTATTTAAGTTAATAATGGGGGCCTTCGTAGTCTCAAACCGGGGATTCTGAGTTCGATACCCGGTGAGGTCACACTACTTCTTTGTGATTTTATCAAGATTGGGTGTTTTTTTATAAGTTTCGCTACAGTAATTGAGCTTCATGGCCTGTAGTAGCGTTAAATATAAAAATAACACGTAATTACACAATTCAAAAAAAATGTCAATATCGATTACAATCCATTTAAAATACTTAAGTGGGGAAGTCACATTTGTGAAAGATTTTAAATATTGTACAGTATCTAAAAAATATGACATTTTTTATTTGTTCTATTATTTTGCTTGTATTTAATATATTTTTTAAGTGGCAGAAAATTTCTTTTACCTATTGGTTTTTGTTTTATATAAAATAATAGAATATTGAAAAAAAAAATACTGCTAAATTATTTAAATTACGCAATAGAACACATAATAATGATCTAGATATTTATAAGACACGATACTTTACATACGACAGATCGACTTCTTTATTTCTTTCGCATTCTACAGTCTTCTGCGAGTCACAACATTGATTCAGAGTGATCGCTACTTTTGCGAACCAAACAAATACAATAAATTATCCAGAGACAAAGAAAGAACGATTATATTACACATTATCGTTCAATCTTATCATGACCTTAGGCGTAATAAAGCACGAAATGTTTTAGGAATGGTTAGACATAACAAGATGCATAACTCCCATAAAATATTGTACGTAAACAAAATAATTTTATTGCTGACCTAATAAAAACCATTCGACTTATTATTTTACGAGAATTAATGGAAGTAGGATGGAAAACCACTTTAGTTTTCAAATAATGATATGTACATATTGTGTTGACATCTAAATTATTAATTATTTTCAAACGAAAACAATGCAGCCAAATCTATGACAATAGGGTCATTTTTATGGTAGAAACAAAGTTATAGCTGTTTAAATTTAAATAACTATTATCTTATTTATTTAGATTTTCATGGCAGAAATACGGTAATAGAATTCGTTTGGGACGATTATTCTATTATTGTTAACATTTAATATTTTTGTAGCGTTGAAGCGCAATCATAAGCGTATGTATTTGGTATTTCTGTTTACGAATAATGACCGCAAATAATATACAAACAAAATTATTATTTTTTTGTATTTTCGTTATAATATGAAACGTTCTTTCAACCATAAAAATCTGATAAGATGCCGTTTTACCGTATTAATTTTCCATTAGTCGGACGGGCAGCTGATTATTGTTCATAAAATATCGTAGGTCGGTCTCCTCGCGTCACTTTTGATTTATTTTAAAACTTTTTGATACCAAGAGCCAGAAAAATAAAATAATGCGTTTTAGAGATTATGTTTGCCGACTTCTATGTTTAACTGTTTTAGTAATAAAAATATTATACCGCTGCACATAATCGTCACAAGAATGAAACGTAAAAACCTCGCCGTAACGTTTAAATCGTGGGTAACGAAAAAGCTCATAGGTGTCCTAAGTGAGACTTTCTTTAAATATTAGAGGTGAAAACTTATTCCCGGCAAAAATAGGTTTACATAACGGAGAGTGGAGTCTAAGTAAACAGTATTGTATTGCATAATCAATTTGCAAAACAGTAATTGACTTATTAATCTCTTAGGAAAATAACAGCTTTGATCACAAATATGTATGTACATACATTATTCAACTACACTACACGCTTAGTTTCGCCGCGGGGTTAGTCAGAGAGGATAGAACGCCACACTCTCTTGTCCTCGTACACCACTTTTGCCTTGTCCACTCTTAACCACCACTCGCGTTGACTTAATTGTGTATTACTAAATATTTTAAAACTTCGCTACACGTCAAAAAATATTCGGTTCCCTTTAAAAAAATTAGGTTATCAAAAGAAAATATAATAATTTTGGGAATATTAAAAGCGGCTTCATAAAAAAGTAAGCTGGGTCGATAGGGTTACTAATGGCTAATGGCAGTATGATTCTGATGTAAGAATCTGAGGCAATGGTTTTTGATGTCCACAGTTCGACTATTCGCGGACGAGATCGCTGATTCGTTAAGCGGACAAGCACCATTAGCAGCACTATGAGTATTAGAAAATAGAAAATGTTTCACCACCAGGTTCATACATGTTACAACATGCGCAAGATTTGATATTTCGAATTTTCAGGCCTGGGCTGCGAGGTGGCTAGGGACGGAGCCCCTCATTTTAATAATAATATCATTTGTGAGGTTGAAAAACATCTACTTTCTGATTGGTCAAAAGTGTGGCACCATGTCAACCAGCGTCATAATTACAAGATTCAGTTAAATATTATATCTATCGACATAAATAATATGTTTGACTTCTGACATAATGTTACGATAAAAAGATAACGTTAAAAAAGACAAAAACATATGTTCTATGTTATAAATCCAGACCTACACGGAACATCACGGCGATTGCAGAACATGTTATAATAACTTTTCTGATTAGAAAAATAATAAATACGAGGTCTAGTGTTCATTATCAATAAATACGCCACTGTAATAATAATCTAGATGAAGATAGCTTTGTGATCAATCTTATTTAGAATTAGTAAGTGAAATTATGCATTAGCCCACACAAAATTATGTGTCGAACTAAATAATTAATATAAATAAAATAAATAAATTTAAAAAATTGCAGAATTTATCATCTGATGTGATGGCGGAATATTGTGGAAATAAACGGACTGAGACAGAAATTGGAGGAATGGAAATTAATATTTTTTCTGAAATACTTTTAAATAATAAAAGTATACATTTCATATCTTATTTTTCGAAACTAATATCGATCGTGAGCTGTTAATGTTGACATATTGACATATTATTACGTAAATACGTATTTTAATGTTGATTATTACAAGGAGATGGATTCGAGACCGTCGAGGAAAACCCTAGATTATCTCAAGTGACATTTTCCTTATCGAATGTTATTTATATATATTGATATAATAAATAATATAATATATTGATATAATTCTTATTATTTGGGCACGCGATGCTTGGCGGGATGAAAGTTTCTAAGGACACAGTAAGGAGGTATTTTTTCACAGCGGATAACAAGAGGTTATCAGAGAAATATTAACGAGGCTATAATAATTACAATATTTTGTGAATATTTGTCTCGCAATAGGCATATACTGGAGAATATAAAAAATTAAGTATTTCCGTACACAAATTTTGGTTGGTATTGCTTGCCCAACGTAAAATGGCGTGCGGCGAATTTGGAACTAAAACCCGCCCCGCCCGCACCCGGCGGTAACCCCTCGCCCTGTCATTCAGTACAATTTTGTATTTGCTCGGGAGCTGTGACATCTTGATTACCAATATACACCGAATTATTATGTCCAAAACAACCTAAACAGTCCGGAATGGTGCAAGAACAATTGCCAATGAAGTATTAAAGTTTTGCGAAGCTGAAAAAGCAAATAATGGACCGATATTACCGTCTGACTGTTTGACAGGTAGAACGGCCGCCATCACTGCTTGGTTTCTTTAGTGCTGCCCGACCAAATTTCTGTTAAAGACTACGACACCGGTCACCGGACATTCTGTACATTATGTATTGTGTAATAAATTTACACCCTGGCAACTTCTGTTACGCGACAGGGACGCCCTCCCTCGCACGCCAATTTATAGTGATCGCATTCTAGTCAACAAAATTTTGCAGCCTTCGCCCGTAGGTGTGGATGATGGTTTTGGGTGGTGCGACGGGGAACAGTTAGCACAACCACGTTCTAGAAGATTTACCAAATTTGTCGTTTTCACCATTTCCTATCCGTGAAGGAGAAAGACGATTGTTTTCAGACGAAAAAGCTTAAGAAACACTGACGCTGGCAGACCCGACGTACGCTCTGACATCTCAAACCGGTTTCGTGCTACCTTTACCTGTATTCGATATCTCACTCCGCCACGATTCTCCGGTGAATGGATATGGACGTCGAGCTTTTTTCTTCCGGGATAAAGCAAATATCAAATTAATAAATATATATCGAGTCACGGCAGAACGGTCTCACGGTAAAATACAGGATCTGATCTTAAATTGGATTAGATCGATCGAGGAAATATCTGCGTACCAAAATAAACGATGTATTTTATATTGTCACGGGACGTGGCTGTATAAAATACTATATTTCTTACTTTGCATGTACGAAGTACATACATATATTTATATCTAATTAGCTCACAATCAATATTAGGTACATAGACAATATTATTATACTATAGACAGACTAATTAAATACGTTTTTACGTATTGCTTATGTTATATAGTAGGTATCTAAGTATGTTTTTGAAATATTATTTTGTTTGACGTGTCACGTGTGCTGAATAGACATTATTAGGAATGACGTGTTACTGTGGTATTTTAAATTTACATTAAATTACATTATTTTTGGTAGCCTAAAAGAATATCGTGAAAAAATTACATTATTTTTGGTAGCCTAAAAGAACATCGTGAAAAAAATAACAAATGAGCTTGCATTCATAAATTCTTTTAGGTAAATCGTGGACGAGACGTCGTTGTGCTTAAGTCAATAAGTCAATTGAAATATGACATTTCCACATATTCGCAATAGAGGCCGAGAACATCTGATACAGTTAAAACGAATCAGATTTTAGAAAAGTTTTTTTCAAAACGTGAGTTTGTACCGTGCGCGACGATCAGCCTTTTAAATCCTGTACATGTCAATCTTTAAAGAAATAACATGAAACTGAATTTAGATTAGTTTGAAACGTGGCAATCCCTTCAAATCTTGTAATACGCCATGTATATACAGCAAAGTCAGCCAACGTTACATATTAGCTACAAATGTATAAAAAATAACCTCGAGAAGCAAAATATGTAAGAATTGAACCCAAATTTAGACTCAAATAATTTAATGTAATACAAAAATAAAAAAAAGAGTTATTTTTTTTAAAATGTACTTGATATTTATAACAGATTAATGCGATTACACAATTTTTTTTAATTTTGAAAAACTAACTTTATATAAACCACTGATTAATTATTAACACACATATATACATACATTCTGATACACTGTGCGTACGTCCTGGCGAAGATACAGCGGTATCAAAGCCGGTCGACGTTAAATTAATCAAAATTATTTAAACAGAGATTGCTATTTTTTAAATTAATAAAATATATTTTTTAATAATCACACGTAATACGTAATGCGCAATATAGACCTAGTATTTTTTCTTACGAGAAAACACGCACAATAATAAAGCTACTGACAAGATTTTAATTGATTACTGTATCACACGATTAATCAAAAAATATTATATTGTGTTTTTTTAATTCAATAAAATCACGTTTTAGATCGCGTTTGTGCTTTATCTGTAGAATAGATAACATAACTTAGCAGAAACAACCACCATTACTGTAAACGAGTCATTGCTATAATCAATTATTTTTAGTTGCATATTTTCTTCTAAAATCTGAATTGTATAATATAGCCACTGTCGATATTAGCGACTCGAATTATAGGCATTTTTAGTATAACTCCACCCCGTTATCAGCGAAATTATCTCGTTTCTAATAATAAACGAGAAGTGTCGACGAGTGAAATTAATTATTGTGTTCAATCGCGAGCGAGCTCGGAATAGAAACTGCTCGAGTGACGCAGCGAAAAGTAATGTTTCGTAAACGGCGCGTCACAATAGGCGAAACAAATTGACCGATTAGAATTATCGAGCCTGCAAAAAAAGGACAGGAAAACAACAAGAGAACTGCGCGCGAAACGCCGCGGCCGACCGTCACGAGCGGTGACGTCACGCCGCGCCGTGGAAGCAGATCGTACGATGGCCCACGTGGTCTCTGCGCCAAGCAAGCGATTGCGAAATGCGGAAAATGTAAATATAGCGCCTGTTTTGGTGCGCGCGGTGCGTCACGTGTGCATTAAGAGTGGAAAATCCGACCGCTTTAAGGACTACGCATGATTTATACAAATTCTAAGTAGTAAAGTCTCGAGTAGTTTGTTGGTCTTGCGGTAAGGACTCTAGCCTGGTGATCCAAAGGTCGCGGGTTCGAACCACACTCCAGACCAGCAAGTTGGACCTATTTTCATAGCACAAGCGTTTAGCTTAGTTTGAAAATAGTAAGAATATTGATGTGACACGTATTCCGTATTCGCACATCTATTTAAAAAAAAGAAAAAAAAATCTTAGATATCTTAAATATAGATTTCTCCCATTACAAGGTTGTGTCGCACATATAATTTGTATTGTGCTGACCCTAACATTGATGCTGATATTCTTGCAGACACGTTATCTTCGTTTAAAAACTCACTCATACACAACATCCATTTTCTTAACGACGATATGAACCTATAGATCCATTAAATACTAATCGCACTACACTCAAACACAAATATATAATTATACATAAATGTACATGTAAAATATAATTAATTACAAAAATACATGTTACTAGAGCATGCCGAAGACACTTGTAATTGGGTCTTCACTATAATGTTTATTATCTGAGTATCATGTACCCATTATCCTGTTAGTGTCTCTAATAAATAAAAAAAAAATATATATATATATATATCTTTGACCACCTAACAAGCAAAATGCTTGACCTAGGGCCGGTCGTATTAACTTGAATTATAGAAATCTTTCGTTTAAAGCTTAGATTTTCGCGTCATCCACCAGAAAACATCCGGTTCCTGTAAAAATCTATGCGTTAAACGAATTATTACCAAATTGATACAACCGGCCCGGGTAATGGAAATGGGGTGCACCAATAAAAAAGAGTCTAATATTTGAGATTTAAAGCTTTTATTGTGAGATTAGCTGTAACCCGCCACAAATGGCGGTTCTTTTACATGCCGGTTCTTAATGAATAAGTATTTACTTATTTATAGTCGACACCTATGAAATAGTAATAACTACTAATCAAAATATTTGAACATTTTCCCTGCCGGTAGATAATGTTACTACGTATTTTAAACCCTGGCGATTGTGCTGGGCAGAACATGAAATAGTTCGCGTCTTTGCTAAGTCCTACATGCACTGTATTTTTGACGGGTCGCGCAAGCTCCGCTTTAGCAACATTTATACACAACACAAAGTTGTGGCCGGTTCGGATTTGCTGGTCCGGGGTTCAAGCCCCCCATCTCCGGCCTGTTTAATTTCGTTTTTTTAACTGTGAAGTTACGGACAGACAGACAGACAACGAAATTATTATGTTTTGATAAAACTTTAACGTAAATATGAAAAAATCGTTATATATCTCAAAAACATGCAACATACCGCCCCTGCGTAGAATGTTTCTCCTACATATAACATAAAGACAAGTACACCTGCTAACCCTAAAATTATAGAACACTAGCTGTGCCCGCGCGGCTTCGCACGCGTAGATTTTTAGTACACTGTTTGAATCGTCATAGAACTTTCGATAATTTTCTAGAACATTCTCCTTCCAGAACTTTCAAGAAATTTATCGAATGTACAGGAACCTTCTAGACACACCGACACATTCCGCCACTCACCTTATAGAACTTACGGAAATTTTCTAGAACCTTCTCCTTCCAGAAATTTCTAGAGCAGGTTTTTCCGGAACCTTCTAGACTCACCGACACAGTTGGCGTGCTTATTTTGAAACAATATGAAGCATTTGCGGCCTTCCCATAACAAAACAATGTGCTAGAAAGCACATTTTCGTCACCCACTCCCACCCACCTACAGCCACCCCCACCAAACTCGCACATTTTTAATGTGACACCAAAGGCTACCTACCACCATAACCACCAGGGGGTGGTAGTAACTGGTTGTGAAGAAAACTTGGCGGATAGGGAAACACGGGTTTCTTTATATATATATTGATTTCCGAGATTGTCTTAAGTTATTTCTAAATTTAGTATATTAGGTCCTTACATATGAAATTGGCGTTTTGCCGTACTGGCAAATTTGATCTCAAATATCTTCTCTTTGGTTAGGAATTCCAAATCCAAATTTATACAGCTATTTACTCATGTATTTGTGTTTTGAAAATTATAATTCATTTGTTTTTCCTCAATTGTTTTTTTCTTTACATCACTCAGTTTACAAAATGAAAAACTTGAAATATCGCGTTATTTAGGAGTACGAGTTCCACCGTGGCACCAATGCTGCAGAAACGGCTCGAAGGATTAATGATGTGTATGGCGACGGTGCCGCAAAAGAAAACACAGTGCGTTTTTGGTTCCAACGTTTTCGTTCTGGAAATTTCGACCTGCAGAACAAGCCCCGTGGACGGCCGGAGACCAAAGTTGATAATGAAGATTGAAGGCTATTGTGGAAGCGGATCCATCGCAAACCACATCCGAGTTAGCTGCAGGCTGCGGTGTTAGTGATAAAACTGTTTTAATCCACTTGAAGCAAATTGGTAAGGTGAAAAAGCTTGAAAGGTGGGTACCTCACGAATTGAGTGAAGCAAATCAACAAACGCGAGTTACTTGTGAGCGGTTGGTGGACTAGTGCTGGTGTCGTTCACTACAGCTTTCTTAAATCTGGCCAGACGATTACGGCAGATGTCTATTGTCAGCAACTGCAAAACATGATGGAAAAGCTAGCTGCTAAACAACCGAGGCTGGTTAATCGCTCTAGGCCACTGCTGCTTCATGATAACGCTAGACCACACACTGCACAACAGACGGCTACCAAATTAGAGGAGCTTCAATTGGAATGTCTAAGACATCCACAGTACTCTCCGGACCTTGCCCCAACAGATTACCATTTTTTTCGAAATTTAGATAACTTCTTGCAAAGGAAAAAATTCAATTCCGATGGGGCAGTCCAAACCGCCTTCAAAGATTTTATTGATTCCCGTCCGAATGGTTTTTTTAGTAAAGGGATCGATGAACTACCTATGAGATGGCAAAAGTGCATAGATAGCAATGGTACATACTTTGATTAAATAAATATATTATAATAAAAAAAAATCGGCTTTATGTTCCTCCCATACTAAACGCCAATTTCATATGTAAGGACCTAATATTTTTAATGTTGGGGAAGCATCCGATAAAACATATACTAACGAGGATGTTTAATAATGTAAATCACAGTGCTGACACTACCTATTTATCAGATTGTGGAAAGAAAGCAGATTGTACAATTCGTCTTGTGAGTGTGGGCGAGAGTACAGTTTTGCGTCATCAGCAACCAAGTCTCTTTTGTTGAAGAACCACCGCGGGTGATCCGAATTGTGTACGATGTGAAGCAGTATAAACCAAAAAGGAGGACATTTAGTACAAGAAGAATAATTAATAACCAGAAAAATCTAACCTAATTAATTAAATATGTTTCCATACAACACATCATATGCTTCTTTCCTCCCTCTTATCGAGTCACTAACACCTGACATTAATATTATTTTAACTAAAGAGAAGATATACAGACATCTAATACAAGCAATGCTTACGGCAAGTACACACAAAAGCTAGTTGCCAAAAAAATACAGTAGCCCATTTTTGTAATAAGTTTATTGTTTATCCTGAAAAAGGAACGGTGGTTCCGGTGGTTGTTGCCAAAAACATGTTGGTTTAACTAAGTAGATTTGTGTTTAATTTAAATTAGTAATTATTAGTAAAACGTGATCATAGAACCAGTATAAACTATAATAATATTCATTTGGCGCTGTATTATAGCGCCAAAACAATGTGTTTACACCTCTGCGCTTGTGGAAGACAAAACACAAGTATTCTACAGATTGCAAATACAAAATAACGATAAAAAAAAATTAGTTAGTGGGGGTGGTTGTAGTTATAGATTTGACAGTCTTTTGTCAAACCCATATAGTTAATTTATATCTCATTTCAACCAGAAAACCTCAACTTCTTCATTGTAGATACATAATATGGAAAGCAATCAAACAATTAAATTTCTAAAGAGTACATACCTAATATGTTGAAGGACTACATATAAAAGCCAAGCCAGCAATATCCAAAAAAATGAAAAAATGTTTTGAATGCAGTCGACGAGGATATATGAAATTAAAATGTACTGAATTCTAAATTTTATGTACCTATCCCTTCCGAAATCATTATAAAATTTGACAGATGTCGTGATAGAAACTTTACGCGTACATATTATTTATTTTTTATTGTACATTTTACAGAGCATTAACAATTTGATGACTGAGGCTTTCAGAGAAAATATATTGATAATAGAATCGACGGTCCCTACGTAGATTGTCGAATCTGCAAAAGTTTGATCTTCGTTTTAGTATCGTAAACCATCTGATTTACTCTATATTTTTGGATAATTTAAAAAACGTTAAAATTTTGCTTTGCCTGAAACGAAAATTTAATTTTTTTTAACATTGTCGAAAATGTAGAGTAAATTGTATGATCTAAGACAGAGGTCGGCAAAGCGCGGCTCAGGAGTCGCATGCGATTATTTGGCCTTGTAAGTGCTCCTCTGGCACAAACATGCACGGGCAGGCGCGCTGAGGGTATCGGTCGGGAAGGGAAAGGAAACACAATTTTTTCCATGTTAGAAGAAGACATGTCATTCGAAAACAAATTATCCCGTTGTGTTCACTTTCCGAGTCTGTTGAAGCATCGCCAAAAAAATAATTCCTTTATTGACAAACACTATTTCAAAATAACAATTTTAAATATAAATATGAGGGAAGCATTTTTCAGCTGGTTTCAGGAATTTAAAAAGAGCAGACCGACCTGAGCATTCGTCAAAAACCCTCTTAATGCTACGACGACAGATTTGAAATTTTCCCCTTTTGGCATTGCCAATGGTAACTTTGAAATACAATTGTTGGATTTAAAAAACAAGAAAATATTGAGCTCTAAACTTGAATGTCTTTGATTTGTAAATATTGGAGAATAACAAATGTGAGCTTGGTTCACAACACAAGTGGTCTGCTTTGAAAGACCCGGAGAAGGAAGACAATTCATGTTCAACGCCTGGAATAGTATTCCTGATTCTTATGATCAGCTGAAAGAACTCGCGTTTACGGTTTTTTCTCTTTTTGGTTCTACATATTCCTGCGAACAATCTTTTTCAGAGCATGAACTTTATCAAGAGTAAACTGAGTCTTATTGATGAGATCCTGGAATCGTTCCTAAAATTAAGAATAACAACATACAAACCCGAATTACTCAAACTCTCCAAGGAGATGCAAAGACATTGTTCGCATTAAGTGTTTGTCAGTCATTGTCTTGATTTAAATTTATGGATTCCTTAATTACATATTACTTTTATCAATGAATGAAATCTTTATTTAAGTATAAAATTAAGATTTATTCAGTGTACCCGTAATTAAATAAAGTGCTAAAATTATAATAAAAGTTTTCTAAATCAATAAACACATTTGGCTCTCAAATTTTTTAATGGCTGTAATGTACGTATTTGGCTCTTTGGCTAATAAGTTTGCCGACCACTGATCTAAGAGGTAAAACGAAAAAATATTTTTTTCAGTTTCGTCGGTGTATACGTAGGGAGCATTGAATTGTATTTAATACTACATACCATAATTTCAATGCATATAAAGTATTTACTATATCAGGTTTCTAGAATATTTTCTTCGGAACTTTAGGTGACATTGTAGTGGTATTTTTTCTGCGTATCTATCTACGCATCTTACACATCAACAGATAATAAGACGACACACGAGTATGGTAAACAAAATATAATATACTGCGTATGTTATGTGGTATGAAATCTTGATATTTTTTTTTACTATAAATATTTGGCAAACGTGCTGTGGGAGGAACTGAGCGGGGAATCGCTCCAAAAATAAGTTAACAGTCGGTACCGAAATAATATTCCCCGTACTTAATATAAATAATTACTGCAGTGGCTTTAGAACACATGCCGCAAATGCAGAGCCGGGCGAAAAAAAAATAAAGTCAGAAAAATAATATCACTGTTCTTTTTAATAATATATTATGTATTGGAAAATCGGGTACTCGCATGGTTAATAAATTCAATGAAAAATATTAAGCCAACGGCATACTAGTAAATATAGTCTAAATTAATCGAATGATACTACTTTTGAAGGATAATTTTAAAGTAATATTTTATTTAGTTTACAATTGAAATTGATGATAAGGACCTTGGAACCAAATAATAAAATTACTACCGGAAATCCTGTAACATCACATACAATATAAATCGAAATCTGCATCAGAGAGTCTCCCATCCATGCTATTTAAAAATCACAAATATTTTTCTGACACATTTTTTTCATCCACAAGCTTTGAAAAACACTAAAACTGACAGAAATATTACATGTTACGTTTATTGTTTATTAATAATTATTAATCATGTTCCTTTGATTTGTAGGATTCGGTAAAATAGTCGATGATATCGCATATAAATAAGTGTCAGAGCAGGAATATTGTATCAGATGAAAAATATTAAAGATTAATGAATTCAAGGTAGATATGTACACGAGTATATTATATTTAATTATTAAAATAAATTTCTTCAATATCAAAAGCCTGTAAACATTTTTTTAAGCATACGTCGTTTAATGAACAATAAGCCAGTCGAAATACATACTTCGGGATTCAGGATATAAAATATTTCGGGAACTGTATTATTTTATACATTAAAATTAGAAAGAAAAGATAAACACAGATGAAAATCACTAATATCGGAAGAAAAATGAAGAAAATTTAAATGACATATTTCTCAAGTTGTGACACGCCCGTCACAATAACTATCCGCCATGTCGCTAAAACTCGCAGGGTGAGGTTCAGATAACAAAACGTCGAAATATACAGGGTGTACCAGAGCTAGCAGCAGAAACTTGGCCGGTAGATTCCTGACTATGTTATGAGTTTAAAATGTTCAAGCAACCATGTATTTTATCCCTATGTATGTTACCGTAACGATAGTTCAACTTTTTGCAAAGAATAAGTAAGAAATATTGAAAAAAAAATGCAAACTTCGATATTGCATATCTCCATAACTATTGATATTAAGCCATGGTTGCTCGAACATTTTAGACTCATAACATAGTCAGGAATCTACCGGCAAAGTTTCTGCTGCTAGCTCTGGTACAGCCTGTACACAAGTGCGATTGTGTGTCGCAAGCGAAACGAGGAGTACGAACATTGACGGGGGCGCGGCGGGCCGGCCCACGCGCGGACCAGCGGCGGCACGCGACACCGTATACACACGTACACACGCGTCACCAGACCATGCTGCGAGTAGGGTTGCCACCTTTTTTTGTGCAAATAAAGGACATTGGTTATTAAAGGTAGGAAAAAAAGTACATTGTGTCAAAATAAAGGACGATGTATTTTACTTTTTAATTTTGCTTAAAAACATGCTTTTCATTACTTTTGGCAACTTTTAACAAATAATTATCACTACGAAACAACTGCACAGCATGTTTGCAGTCTATATTATTAAATTAAAGTAAATAAGTCATTCATTTTTGACAGATTCAGAGACGCTTTGTTTCTTTCGTCTCGCCATTTGCTATTCATCATAGAAAAAACTCTATAAAACCAGTTAATCGTATTTTAAGTTTATTTTATAACGTATTTTAACTCAATCCGCCTTACACAAAAAAACAAGATTTTTTTACAATGACATTGACTATGTTGACATTTGAGGTTAGGTTGCATTAAAAAAAGAGCGTTTATGTGGCGACCGCCACAGAGTATATCGTCAACTATCGAACCTATTCGGCAACAATCGATCACGTCATCGACCCCGGTAACTCTCTCGTTCCGTTTTACGCAAAAATTTCTACGGTCAACTTTTTTTTGTATGTTATAAGTAAAATGAATCCCAGAGAAATCAAATCATGCGAAATAAATTATTTTCGAGTACTTTATTGTTCTCATAAAGTACAGAGTATAATTACCCGAAATAACGTACAATATTTTATAATAAAGTATGGGTGGCAACTAGGGATGGGCGTTGAGTGGACGGACTAGTTGAAATCAACCGTTGACGTTGCGTCGATGCGTCGACGGTTTACGTTTATCGCATGGACTAGTTGAATTCGTAGACGGTGGACGCCGTGGACGGTGGACGATTCGAGATTCAACGTAGTGCAAAGCAACGAGCGAGAGCAAGACAAAATATCCGTTTATTTCTCTCTCATCTCTCGCTGTCGACTTGTAGACGCCACAGACGTCATAGACGGCTCGACGGGTAATTTCATTTCAACTCTAAAGTACACGACCATAGAGTGCAGATCTGTGTACACGAACTATGACAGAGCCTCGAAATTTGAATGCATGCGTAGGGCGAGATAGGCTTAATAAGCTATTATCTATTATTTTTTACTTGATTTGTGCGATGTGCACGTGCGACGTTTCGGTGAATTAAATAGCCAACAGTTAAGCCGTCGAGCAGCGTCGCGTCGAACCGTAGACAGTTGACCATCGTCCCGATGTTTAGATAGAACGTCCACGACGTCCGCGTAATGAAGTTGACGCGCCAACTAGTTGATCGTCTCGTCGATGGACGGACGTGGACGGTCTCGTTTCGTCGACGACCCATCACTAGTGGCAACCCTAGACACCGTGTACACACGCGTCACCAGACCGTGCTGCGAGCCACGTTAACCCTTCCCTTGCCGCGCGCTCTAAACATTCTTCGTTAATCAGACCCAGTTAAAGTTTAAATTAAATTTTAATAAACGTATTTAAAAATCGTTCCGACGGGTAATACATGGTTAACTTAAACAAAATTCGCAATATAGGGTCACGCCGAGGACCGCCGGACGATATGTGACCTTGGAACCCACGCACTTTAAACTTGCTTACACTATATCTCGTACAAATTGTTAATTTACAAAATACCTCTTATTACTCCCTTTATATAATATTAACTCGTGGCGTCTGCTTGCCTGCCGTCAACATAACTTTGGATCGATTTTTGACCCTTTTCCCGTGATCCAATCGAGCTGAAACTTGGCAAGCAGGCTCGTGGCGACGATCAAGAAGATCTATCAAATTTTCGTTAAAAAAATAATAATTATAGTATAATTTCGGATTTTTATAAATTTTATTGGATTTTTCAAATTGGAATCATTAGAAAAGTTTGATTAGCAACGGCGCGGCGGCCCGATAACGTCGCGGAATATTTTCTAAATTTGAATTACTCCGTCGGTATAATAGGTAGGTACATCACTACGAATTTCGAAAATTTACAAAACAATTGGTTCACAGATGACAGCAAAATTGAGTTTTTTGGGAAAAATCAAATAATAATTTATTTCTTTTAGATTTCTGCTTAGTTTTGAAGAATTCTACATTACTCAAATCTGATTCTGACTAAATCATTTGACGCTGGAAATTCATAAGATACGATATTGATGATATGAATGATCAAAATCTTGACATCTCAAAACATGTGACATTTTAGAAATATATTAAATTTCTGTAAGTTTAGTTATGTTATATATTTTAATTCGTCTTTGATTATTGTTACATTTTACAAAGAAAGGGAGTATAGTAAAAACTTGGTTTTTATGGATTACTTTTTTTTTAATTGTTGATTTACGTCTAGATAAAGCCGGTGGTCGTGTTATTCCAAATGACTACTTATTAAAATGAAATACTCGATATTTTTATACACATGTTCTGATAACACAATTACTAGATTTGTCAACCGAGGGATTATCATTTAATTGAGACAGAAGCCTCACAGAGACAAAGCTATTATATGAGAAACGTATACGGAAGTACGAGCTTGCTTAAGTGATTACACAATGAAACGTTCACCGATTCCATCGCAAGAACAACCACACGTTATCAACTTTTTGAAAGTTCCATATTGAAACCTTCCATACAATTGAAGGGATTATGCTAGAAAAATAATATGGAAGAATACTCCACTTCAAAAATGTTGAGGTATCATTACCAGCTGCGAAATCTTTCATGAGAAGGACTACATATGTCTCTAGCATAGTCCCTTCAAATATATGGAAGGAATCAATTTGGAACATAAATACAACTTTCTAAAATTTGATGTGTGGATTTACGATGGAATTGGTGAACGTTGCATTGTGTAGAGAGATCACTTAAGCCAGCTCACACAGATTGTCATCTATGGGCCGTTGTTAAAAGGCTTCCATACACGTTTCTCATATAAATAACTTCGTCTCTGTGAGACTTCAATAATTTATCTTAATTAAATACTTAATCTTCAGAGGAAACATATAACATGTAACTATTTTAAAACCATCGAAACTATTGTGGTAAAAAAAATATTTTTTCTCATTTACAAAGCTTAAAGATCACAAATTCTTGACGGTAACTACAGTTTACTTCACGGCAGCGTACAGGTTAAAGTACCTTGAAAAGTAATTTTGTTACAAATTTTCGGAAGCGAGAAACAAAAATAGATTCGCATCTATGAGTTTAAAGCATTTCACATCATTGATTAGGTTGAAAAATGTATTTATTTTTTACGAATAAAACAGCGGATAATGTCCAATTAGTTATTGTGTTTTCAGTGAAGAATTTTCTGCAATACGGAAAATGCGTAGGTGACACAAAATAAGTCACTATAAACATGTCAAGGCTAATGTAGGTCTGACATTGTAGCAGTAGGTATACATACATAAGAAAACATGATTCGTAACAAATATTTACATTTTCAATATTTGAAGCATAAATATTACGGTAAGTTATAATTTTAATTTTAGTATTACGGTAAGTTATAATTTTAATTTGTTTATAACCCTGTATTACCCTGATGAAGGATATAGTATTTTCTGAAACTGGTTGGTTTTAATAAGTAAACTCAATTAAAAATAACTTGGATAAAAAATTATTTATACTTAAAATACCTACCTAATAAGACCTATATCAACTTTTTTTTTTCAAATTTGTATTCGCCATCGGATATCTGATGTCAAAAATATATTTTTACTCACATACTGGATGGGTGATTAGCATACACATAATATATACAAATGTCACATGTAACGAATAAATTTTATTTTAAAAAATCTCGAGCGTCGTCAAACAAGCAGGAAGTAAGAAAGATGTTAGATTAAAAGTCACAATAAAACATTTCATTCGACGACTCGGATTCATGAATCACTTCCATTCCCATGTTTCGTAATTGAGCTAAGGCCTAACGCGACTCTGTAAACCAACATATCCGCTATTGACGGACTTGATCGATATTGGCCAATGGCGAGATCGTGAGCTTGCAACATAAGCCGTGGCGCTATACTGTAAACACTGCATGAAAGAGCAACCTCTTTTATGTATACGTAGTACCTACATCTACATATGTACATATCTCGAGTAAAGAATGAGTAAAAAAAACGTTTTAAATAACATACATTTTAAGATTAAAACTTACATTTAAAAAGTATTCAAAATAAAAGATATAACCCGAAATATTCTTATCACAATCATTAACAAATTATTCAGATAAATATATTAATAGGTATATTCTGTCACATAAATTATTAAATCTAGATTTTTTTTTCAAAATACCTATACGCTTTCTTAAAAGTCATGCTTCAATGTTCTGCACCTGGTAGATACCATATTCAATTGTGTGAAATGTCGGCACACTTTGTGTGACTTCTGTATGGGCCACGAAGATATTATCAATACTAATATTATAAATATAAAATACTTTCGATAATATTAATCGTGAAGATGCGCTTATCAGATGTAGCATTTATACATGCACAATGCACATACAGCAGTGCAAATTAGTACATTTGGGTAGATTACATCCAAAAGTAGTAATTCTCGATACAAGGAAACCTTCCTTATTCGGAAAAAGAAAAATACACGATACATAATAATTTAACAACGGAAATTGTTTAACTGCTTTAAATTTCTCTATTTACTTTGAATTTAACTGATTTGCCAAGCTTTCAGTCAGCAACACTTTTTTGTTTCTGCAGGATATCCGCGTGTCTGCGCAACATTAAAGGGCTGTCGTCAAAAGCTGTTAAAACATATTATTGTACTTTGAAGATTGTGAAAATTTATCGTCAACCCGGTCTTCGTGAAGATTTAGATCCTCGACTCGACAAAAGTCTGATAAAAAATACTGAAGAAACCATATTACACTCGGGCGCCGGCTTCGGACGGATAAGTCGTCATCTACTTTATTTTCCCTAGCCCGAGTTGTCCCATTAGTGATATGTGAACAAGTTATACATCATTTCAATTTCTGTAAAAGTATTTTTAATGTCAGCGACATCACAAATTACCATAACACAATCGCAAGATTGTTCCAGAAAAGCCATGTCCACTTTCTTGTGTCACGAATCACGAGTTCACGACAGGCTTATTGTATTATAAAAAGACAACAACTTCTCCGAGAACAGTCTGTCCGACCTTAATCCAAGAACTAGTCAGCCAATATTACACTCGGTGAAGTCCGTGTCTTGGGAATTTCGTTAATACTAAATGTAACACCAAAATATGATGTCGGTCGACTCACGAACATTCGGTTCAAAAAATAGGTAGGTACGTACCTACCAGGGACAATGATGTGTTCTAGTTGTTTCTTTGTTTACGATGCATTGTACTACAGCTGCTACTAGTGGCATTTCTTGAAATGCAAGAGATAAACTGAGATACGTGAAACGAAAATAATAAGCACTAAGCATATCGGCCCAGTTAGTTAATGGATGAATAACATTTAAAGGTGAAACGGTGATCAATTCGCTGAAAAAGGTCAGATTCGCAGATAAGGTGTGCCCGATTTAAAAAATACACCAAAAATACACAAGTAAAGTGACGAGTGAATTCATATATTCTAGCATCTGCATGCACCTTTATATAGACATTTAGAATTATAAACTATGATTAATAAAGTTTGAACCGAAGACACTAAATTAAATGACAGAATGAACTAAAGCCAACAAGTCAATAAATTAAAGAAGTCAGTTTCATAGCCAAAGTTTCACGATATAAAATAATGAAAAGTTTATGATTAATCGAACCTTATTGACATTTTATCACAGAAAACCTCGCCCAAGCCCGACTTCGCGCTAAGCGAAGTCGGAGAGACAGGGTTTTACTCATCCATATTAGTTACAGTAATAAAATTGAAAGGGACCTCAAGGGACAATTTTGTGGCGAGAATATTTACGAATATGTAAGTGAATAAATGTGGACATTTGACGAATAATAATGAAATAATAAAAAACAGTAAACAGCAAGAGTGATAAATAATGTCGCATGATCCATGATGTCTTAAAAATTAGTACTAAAAATTGAATAACATTTAGCGTAGTATGTATGTAGTACCTATGTATAAAATCATTTAGGGTTTTAAATCAGTTGGGTACTATTTGTGTATCCTACATTTCTTTCGTATCCTTTGTTCTATATGTTGTTGTATTGTAAATTTAGGAAATGGTTTTAATAAAATAATTAATCCGTTGTATTTTAAATATTTGAACTAATTTTATGATTTCAATAAAAATGTCAACTCTTTTTCCTAGTAATGACTATTTGTAATCGTATGTTTTAAATCAATCAATCATCTTTATGCAGGGTTAAAATAGATACGCGTTATAAATTAATAAATTATTTTATTAAAATAATTTGTTTCACTTGATATACAATTTTTCATGATACTTTAACACAGCAATTCCCAAAGTTGACGGGACCGTGACCAACCAAAAAACCTCACATTTTCCCAATAAATTTTGTAATTATACGAAAGACTGTTCAATTAAGAAAAAAAGAAAAACGTCCAAACACAATCGAAATTTTTTATTACGAAAAATATTAATATGTGATATTTTAATGGGAAGGATGCGTGTGTTGCCTATTTCTTGTCATAACAGCATTAGCGTCGACTTTAATTTTAATCACTTTTAATCGCAGTGAATTCGATACGTCCAATTTATTTCTGTATTTAGTCTTAATAGAAACCATGGCAGAAAATCCCACTTCACTCACATAAGTATGAGTTAGTGAAGGGGGGGGAGGACTTTCATGGCTTCGTCAGACAAGCGGGGATAAGTGTCAGCAACTGAAAGCCATTTTTTGCTAATTACGTACTTGCGATTAAAAGTATTTTTCAGCGACGTATCATCTGATAAATAAATACGTTCTTCACTTGCTTTGTTGACATTTCAGTTGGTATGTTGTCTTGAAATGGATTACAAGTCCAGTTTATCCTGTCTAACTTTTTCACCTCTTCTTCGAAGTAAGTTATTTTTCAGCTCTGTTAAAAGAGTGAAAATTGCAGACATCTGGTTGCACTTTATTTTCTATAAACACGACACGACCCGGACGAGACGTATTGCGCGGTGATGTGACTGCGACCCACCTAATGTTCGCTCGCGACCCACAATTTGGGAAATACCGCATTAACATATAATATAATATGTTTTATTACCAACGATGAAGAAATATATGGGTAGAAACGTTACGTGCAGAGATGATATGTGGGGTAAATGCAAAGTGGCGGTATAAAAGCAAAGGCAGCAATATCCCAAAAATAATAATGCAGTCATCGAGGATAACTAATTTATAAAGTACTGAAATCGAGATTTTATAGGAAACATAGCCTACAAATTTATAGGAAATATGATTTTGGAAGGGATAGATACATAAAATCAAGAACTCAATACATTTTAGATTATGCGATGTATTCTGGTGACAGCATTCAAAACATTTGTTTGCATATTGCTGCCTTTGCTTTTATACCCTACATATGAATCCCACGTATGGCACGAAACGTGTTTTTTCACCTTATTTTTCAGGAAATTTAAGTATGTTTTATACATAGGTATAATTAATTTTAACAAAAAACGATCCAATGAATGTATTGAATCATAAAATATTTATTGTTTATTCGTTGTATGATAGATAACGTTGGAAATGGTGAGAACCAAGCATGAACGTTATGATGAAGACACAAGACACGAACTCGTAAACTGAAGAGTACAAAGAACCCACAACCCGCTGGCACGCAGTTAGTGTCCGATACATGTACAATACAGGTCGAAAGCTAAATTATAAATGAAGCAGATTTATAGTGGTGTCAATGTTGGGATATATAATGCATAAATTAATTATTTATTAAACGATTAAATAATTCACACGGTTGCTCTTTGGTTGGAATGCCATAATACCAAGTAACATTTTTGTATAACATAGGTATATTATTATTATTATTTATTTTTATAATTTTTTTTTTAAGTTTATCAAAAAAATATTTTTTTCTTGGAAGATTTAAGAAGAACAAAATTGAGTAAAAATAGTGCGGAGATAATAAACAAAACTATAATAAGTCCTCACACAAACTATTGTGCTACAGTCTTGTATTTAACCAATTAAGGAAACATTAAGAAACTACAAGTAATGCAAAACAGGGCAATGAGAATCATATTTAAAAAATTAAATACACCAGAATTGAAGAAATGAGAAGAGCACTCAATTGGATGGAAATAAAAAGAGTACTTATTTATAACGTTCTCATATTTGTACATAAAATTCTCAATAACAAAATGCCAAAATTTTAAATAGTGAGATGTACAATATACATATATATAACACCAGAAATAGGAATAGAATAAGATTACCATATAATAAAAAAGTGTATACTCAAAATTGTCTAATGTACAGAGGTGTAAAAATAAATGATGAGACGCCATAAAACATGAAGAATATAAAAAAGATTAATTAATTTATAAACAAATGCTATAATTATTGTAAAAATGGTATAAAATTGTTGAGCATAAGATGTATTATTTATTATATTATAGACTGTACCATAGATTGGATCATATTCTAAGATGTATTATTTTTTTATTATAGATTGTACCAGATTCAATTATATGTAAATTTAAATATGTAGGTTATTACGGATAATATATTAGTAATAGATTTTAGAATGTAAAGTGTAAAATACTAATTAATATACAGGAGTGTAATATTAATTAACTTAAGAAATAAATTTAAAAAATACTAATAATAATTCTTTATATTAATACGCGGAGCACGAAAAATTCAACTTATGTTGGGTAAGATTGATATTTTGTTCCTGCTGTTACTACGATAATATATAGACATGAACTAACGGAAATTTCTTGGAAAACGCACGGTCTGGTTCCACGGCTGGTACCAATACCATTGACTTTGAAACAATTGTAAAAAAGTCAAACTAAATACTCTTAAGAGGTACAATGTCATAGTTAATAAGTCGCGCTTTATTACAAAAAGTCTTCTTACTTGAAGAGATTCGGTTAGGAAATAAATTAAAAACAAATTGAAAAACAACGCCTATTGTAAAAAATACGCTGCATTTACTAGGCGATTTAATTATGCAAAAATTTGTCAATTAGGTAAAAAGAGTTGAAAAAAAAATACACAATAATAAAATATTTTTTATAAACAGTGTTTTTTAAAACATAAATTTTAAGTAAACGGACAAAATTTGCAAAAATTAAGAAAACTTTTCATTTTTAAAACGTGGGTTTTGTTATTAATTAGTTCATTAAAAAATTTAATTTGTGTCGTTTTATGAAGATATCCGTATTTAAAATATATGGAACCTGATAAATAAATTTTAATACGATTTCTGTCTACACAAAAATGTGATAAAATATAAGATATGAGAAAAAAATGTGAGTTTTGCTCACTTTGCCAGACGATCGCTGTAAATAAAGCTACACATTGTAAGAGAGGACGTTGAGAAAATAAATAAACAAACAGGAATATGAGAAATGTGTCTTGGTTTATTATTTAGCTTTTCATACGCAATGAGCCTGTTATTTGTAACTGTTGTTAGTTGTAACTGCACGAGTGGAACTGGGTCTGCATACGGCGCGCGGCGATAGGCGGGTTCGTCAACCGATTGTGCGAAGCTGGCCGCCGAGGCCAAAGTGAAAACAAAGAAATAAATCTCTCCTTGATTCAGAATAAAATACGCGACGGTACCGAACGATAAATAAAATATCAAGAGGGAAAACTTATATACCGCGATTGCCAAGCGCGATCGTATGTAGCAATGACCGCCAGCTGTGAAGAAAAAAAGAAATAAAAGAGAATTAGTCTCTAAGAATTTATTTTTATCATTTTAAATGGCCACTTTCGACTACTACTACTACTTCCATACTAATTAAAATATATTGCATAAAATATCAAAGAGAATAAATAATAAAATCAAATTATTTATACGTTTGTGTAACCACTTGAGTTTATATATTTATTATACTAAACAGCCTTCGAAAATAATCGTTTTCTTCGTCAGAATGATGAGCAAATAATGAAGTTTTTATCACCCTGAAGAATAAGCCGTTTGGACAAATATATAAACTGAAACATAAATAATGATAGTAATAATTTTGATTAAAATGTGTATCTACAAAATATTTGCCATGAATATTTGAAAAAAAATTCCTTGTTCACGTGAAAAAAATGCAATTTAAAACTCTGGTATTCAGTTAAATATAATACTAAACCAAGGTAATAGCGAGCTTCCCGACCATATGTAGGCCCATAACATCTGTGATAGGATGGTCGGTACGTTGGAGAAAGGGCTATTGGGAGGGATCCCAGCTTCAAAAGTCCCAGACAGAGAAACGCTAACGACAAACTGATGCGGATACGGGAGCTTGAACAAGTAATTAAATACGTGACACTCAAGTGTCGGATTATTATCAGTTTTATCATAAAAAATATATAGATATATTGATTAAGTGGTTTTAAACAGTAAAGATGAAAATCTCAATTAATTTTGCCGTTACGATACGAGTGCTATCTATCTTTATAACAGTCTCATTTTAACAATGCACTAAGGCAGCGTTTCACAAACAGGGTTCCGTAAAGTAAAATTAAAAAATAAACATAAGTTAAAAATAATGCAGGGTACGTTCATCTGGCATAGATAACATTTGTGTCAGGCTTTTACTGCACAGTTTGTGTGCTGAACTGGTTTTGCAATTCAAATCCAGAACCATATCCTACCGCACCTACCTACCTGTGTACTATTAATATGAGAAAAAAAAGTAACCCATAAAAACCAAGTTTTTAAGACGAATTAAAACATATAACATAACACTAAACTTACAGTAATTTAATATATTTCTAAAATGTCAGATGTTTTGAGCTTTGATAAGACACTTCATGCTTTGAAGATTAAATTCTAAAAACATTTGTCAGTCAATTTAGATTTTCGACATTGGTAGTGAAGTACCTATTATGTATACCGACGGAGTAATTCAAATTTAGAAAATATTCCGCGACTTTATCGGGCCGCCGTTGCTAATCAAACTTTTCTAATGATTCCAATTTGTAAAAACCAATAAAATTTCTAAAAATCCGAAATTATACTATCGATCTTCTTGATCGTCGCCACGATTCTACTTGCCAAGTTTCAGCTCGATTGGATCACGGGAAAAGGGTCAAAAATCGATCCAAAGTTTTTTTTGACGGCAAGCCGGCAAGCAAGCAAGCAGACGCCACGAGTTAATATAAAGGGAGTAAAAATATTCCACTCTACTCATTAAAAGATCATAAAAAAATGGTTATAGTTTAATTATATATGTATATTAATTTAAATTAATACAATAATAGCAGTCTGATGCCATTAATATCATCTACATGAGAGTAAAACCTCTTTTTTTCCTCACACGCACTAATACAGAGTAGCTGCACTTATGTATGAGACATGATAGAGGATACAACGTGAAGTCGCCTCCCTCCTGGGAAAATGTTACTTTAATTTTGAAGGTATTTTACCTTGAACCGAGAAAAAATTTAATCTGTGATGCATTTTTTATTACTATGCTGAAAACATTTAAAGACTTCCGTAACTAAATTTAATCGGAAACACTGTACTGACTGATTACAACACAGTATGATTTGTTAAAAAGATTTGAGTGGCCATTCGCAGTAGTTTTTGGGGATTTCGTCCCATCATGTTAGGTACCATCAAGTATTCGAGCAACTATTGACAAATTCTATCACGCACAGGTGTATTGAAGCTTTCGTCAAAGGAAAACTCCAATTTTTTTTTAAATGTGTGGTATGAGAAAATTTCAGACGATTATTTCCAAAATTTGGTCAATTCTATGCCAGGACGTATTAATTTAATTTGATTAATACATCTTCATTTAATTAATTGAAGCTATGATAAAAAATAAAAGAGGACAAAAAAACACAAATAACTTGTATTTTTCTTAGCTAATAGTGAATAATATCAAAAATGTAACAATTATTTTTTTTAATTATAATAATGGTGTGAAAAAATTATTTTTGTATTAATTATTTTTTCCAATAAAGTAAAGGAAGTACTAAAAACACCCTCTTAAGTATTTTAAGTTCAAATAAAATATATATTTGGTATTTTCGTATTTAAATATTTTTGCTTTATAATTTGAAGTGAAAAGGGATTAAAAAACTATAACAAATTCTGACATATTACAAGAAAACTGTTATTTTATGGGTGGACACATTTCTGTGCTCGCTACTATAGATATTGTTAGGTAAAGATGTCTCTTACATTATCTATCACATAGGTATATGTACATAAATGTGATAGATAGACATAGTAAATAGATATGTGGGTATACAGAAAAAAATTATCAGTTCACATATTGCTTTAAGAATATTTTCTTATAGTAAGTACCTTTTTTAGTATGGGTAGTTTTATAGCTATTTATAACAACGGAAACATATTTTATTTACTATTTTATTCGAATGTCTTATATAACAGAATTTGCGTTCATACATATATTTAGGGGACAGTTTTTTCATCAAATTTTAAATGACCGACTGACTAATTAAAGAGTCGTCAATGCTCTGACAAATTGTGCATATTACGCATGTAACATTGGTAACAATTGACTCCACACCCGAGTGCACTTTTGATTTACAACAAAGCCAACAATTAGCCACCGTCGTAACCCAGGCCTCCGTCCGTTATTTGAAAGTTTTACGCGATGCTAAACAATGCGACGCTTCGCAGCGTTCGCTCATCGGGTCGAAAAGTAAGGAAACGTACCGATTCGCAACGAGAGTGGCGTTAGAGCGGCGCACGCCACCGGCCAACGACATTTAATCCGGTGGGCGGGAAACAATGGAACAGCGCGGCACCGTGGCGAGGAGGTCACGGAACAATCGCTCATTGTGTTCTGCATTGCGTGGCGGCGCGAGTCAGGGGTGAAGGATGCGGAATAGAAAACGTACGCGCGTGGGAGGGGACGAGAGAGACGCGACGGACGTCCGCGCGTCGTGAGCAACACAAAGGAAAACGTAAGAAATAATCTAATAAGCGGGAACGGTTTCAGGTAAGCATTCGATCCAGTCAGCGCGCGGCAGTTTTTAGTGGCCAGTCACTCGGACGAGCGGTGGCTTACGCAACAGCCGATGCCGCGATGTAGCGGTACGGTCGTTTGTTCGGTAAGCAAAAACACGGTGTCCACAAAATTTGATATAGGGTCATTCCATTGTGACGGGTGGGACATTCTAACTCCTTTTTACTTAAACTTTAACTTATTTCTTTCTAACTACTACTATGTTTCTCTTAAATATTATCCTAATACAAAGATAAATGTTCATTTGGGCCTTCACCATTGGCAGAAGTAATAAAATGCCATTTTTATGACTATAATTAATTATATTAGAAGTGTGACGGGCGGGACATCAAATGGCCCCACCTATCTGAGTTGACAGGTACACTTCGCAAATCAAGACCAACTATGGTACTTTTGTTAATCAACTTTTTTATATAACGATTCTGAAATTATATTAATCAATTATTTATATAATTTACACCAAAAATGGCTAAAATCTTAATAAAAATCTTGTTTTTTTGTTTTTGTGTATACAAAAACAAAAAAACAATGGTAACCAGGTATCGGTAACGACTGATATGGGGGCACATGCTCACCTGGTTAAGAATGGGGCCATCGTTCACTGTCTACAAAATGTGCAGTATGTTTCTAAACTACCCACTTACACTATTAAAGCTATTTACTTAAAATAAATATTCTTAAAAGTATTATATTATGTTTTGATAAACCATTTTTTTATTGTACATAGATATACAGAACTTAGATATATATCTATCACATCAAAAATATAGCACGAATAACGATACATAAGTATAAAATTAAAAAACATGAACTGTATACGGTACCGGGCAGTAAAAATTATAATAAACACCGAGCTTTAGAAAGAGTGGCGTTTTATATTCAATTACAAAAATATAATTAAAGTTTTTTGTAATTTAATAAAAAACGCCGCTCTTTCTAAAGCTTGTTGTGTAATACGCCGGGTACTGTGTACTTGGGTGTTCCATTTTCTACGAGTTTTCACACACCATGTATAGTTATGTATTTTATCATTTGATACTCGTAAATAAAAATGTATTTACACTTGTAAAAGTTGTTTTTGTAACAGGCTGCAATGCACACTAAGTCAATTAAATCCTAGAATGAAAAGTAGTCTGATAAGGAAACTGCTCAGACTACAAAACAAGTGCGAATATCTTAATAATTGTCTTAAAACCGAGAAATCATCCAAGGCCGGAACTTAATTCGTTCATTTGATTCGAATGAAAATTAATGAAGTTAATAAAAAAAAAAACGGTGATTACTCATCTTCAAAATCTTTTAACTAACCATGGAATAATTCAGCATATAAAATAAGCAGTTGTCTGAATTCATTGCACTGTACAAGGTTTTTAGTATTACGGCGAATATTTTTCATAACCTACTTACGAGCGCAGGTAGTAAATATTTTAATATAATATTTCAGTTGAAGGCCACAAAACTATAAATGTGTTCCGTTTTATCAAACACGCCAACAATCTTCCAAAAACTTTAAAAGAAAACTATAAGTATGTACATGTACTAAATTGTGTATTTATGTTAAATGATGAATTTAATTTTACTCACTGAAAATTAGATTAGATCTGAAGGAAGTAAAAAACCGATATGTTATCAATGTCAATATTATTATTAACGTCAGCTCGATTTACACCTCGTTTATTCAAATTAAAATAATCCCCACAAAGTAACTATCTCAAACATAATAATATCGTTGTCTGTCCGTCTGTCTGTCTGTTTGCCTGTTTGACTGTCCGCCGTAACTTCGTTTGAGTTCACGGCTAAAAAAACAAATTAAACGGCCGGAGATGGGGCTCGAACCCCGGGCCAGCAAATCCGAACCGGCCGCCTAGCGCATGTTGCTACCGCCGCCTCCCTAATATGACGACATTTAATTGTGTATCTTGTGGTTATCAGTCCTGGTGGATACGGTGCACGTGCGTGATATCGTAATCGTGCTTACCGAGAACGGCGCGCGGCGCGATAATATATCAACATTGTTGACAATACTTATCTCTGAATAACAAAACCTTTTTGCAATGTAATAAATCTACAATGGGCATACCGTGCAGTCTGTAAAAACAAATGCATTTTCCAAGGCTCTGATCACGAAACAGCTTTCGCAGATTAGCAACGAACTGTTAAACAGCTGCTGTGATAAAAATGGAAGACCAGAAAAAACTTTTAATTTATTAACTATCGATAATAACAAAGGCAGAACAAAGGTAACCAACCACTGACACCATAAAACTGACATTAAAGATATTCCTACATGTTCTGTTGAAACATGTTAGCCCCGCATAAAATCACAATCGTCATAAAACAATTAACCGCAACAATGCACGACGTGGAGTTTATTTCCTAAAATAATAGGTACTGCATTTTCCAGCCAAAGCATGGGACATAATGAAACCTTGCTGTCAAATAGAGGTGGGACATTGTTTGGCTGCCTCATCTGGGTCCAACCATTGCTACGAACATTTCAGAATATCATAAAGGATCCATTTTTCATGACAAGTAACAATCTGATTCAGAATTCTCTCATTACGACTCGACGAATTAAGGCAAGCCTCGACGCGAGTCGCTATTTTCCTTCATTAAATTCATACAGTACACACTTTGCGAGCTTCTTTATTTTCCCAATTTGACCAAAATAAATCATTACCTACCGCTTTGACACTGACATTGAAGGTTGTAGCTAATTCTGACATGGTGTAAGATGAATCCGCTTCCACTATAAGTTTCAAATCGTCAGTACCGACTGTAGTCTCCGGTCGTCCACGGGGCTTGTTGTTGAAGTCAAAATTTCCAAAACGGAAGCGATCAAACCAAAAACTCACAGTGCGTCCTACGTCCTACGTCCTATACCTAGTCCATACACATCGTTCATATTGCGTGCCGTCAATGCAGCATTACTACGAGTACCACGACGGAACTCATATAAGGAAAAAAAAACTGAATTTTCATTTTTTCCGTGGTTGCAGACACTGCAACATCAATGAAAAAATAAACGGCGCTACATCATAGCTTCATTTGAATTTGTAATTCCAAGTCGAATGCAAGATATCGAACTTCAAATTAGCCAGTATTATAATACGGCAATTTCATAGGTAAGGATCTAATAATTTATCGTAGATAATTTAAGTAAGTTGATTTCGATGTAAATATTAGCGTGCATTCTTTTAACCTTTTAGTATGTTCACTGAGGGGCGTGTTCCCAACTTTGCAGCTCTCATAAGATCCAGGGTGGCGGAAATGAGGGAAAGGATATACAGCTCCGGAAATATCCTCATCCTGGAAGCCCGCCTTACTCCAGCATCCAGCATCGATGCACACTGGAGAAAGATACTGGCCCCGCATAATTGACTTGCCATCGCTCGCCAAAGCCGCTAATATACGATATTTTACGATATATTTCTTTTAATACTTATAACACTTCTCCTTTATTATTTCTCATTTATTTTATATAATATTTTTAATGTGTGTACCTACTTTTATATGGATCGTGTGGGATTGCACAAACCTCCCCACATTCTGGAATAAAGTTATATTTATTTATTTATTTAATCCTTTAATAAATATGTGTTAATTGTGTGAAGTTATTGGAAAACCGCGAATGGTCTAAGAATGAACAGCAATGCCCAGCAGGCAGCGCGTGCTTGTACTTGTGTATGTGTTCAGTACCGGGAGACGGTCGCCATCTGGACCGGGGGGAGCCTGCTCTCCCGCGAGCCGCGGGGTGAGGATGTTCTCTCTCACCGAGCATCCCGGGAGGTCCCGTCACGAACACCAATTCATCAAATAAATGGCACGTTGTAAACATTATAATATCGCCATACTTTTCCCTGGATCATATGCTGAACCCTCCAATAGCTAACTATATTTGAAATCAGTACAAGATGAGCAAGTTTAAAAGGTATATTAAACATTTTAATTGGTGATCATATTTGACAAGAGAGACATCACTTAATATATTTAGATGTTGGCGTTAAGGGTGTTGACTTAAATGTATATTAAAAATGAGAACCGATATACAAACGGCGGAATATTTTTTATACAAGGTTATTTGTAAAACCTTAATAACCTCGCAGGACTATATTCCTGCCTTGATTATAAGTCGAAAATGTTCAAGCTATTATGGCCTAATATCAATAGTTATAGAGATATGCGACATCAAAGTTTGATATCGCATATATAAAAAAATAAAAACCTTCAAATTTCAATTGGAATTTTTTCAGGGTTTTTATCATTTTAGTTAACTTGTATTGAAACGAATGAATGTTTTGTAATCGATATGAATTACTGTAATGATAGTCCAACGTTTTACAAAAAGTAAGTCAGAAATATTTAAAAAAAAATGCAAACTTTGATGTCGCATATCTCCATAACTATTGATATTAGGTCATAATAGCTTGAATATTTTCGACTCATAATCAAGGCAGGAATATAGTCCTGCGAGATTATTAATGTTTTAAAAATAACCCTGCATATGCGACACTGAAAATCGTGTTTAATCTGTCTCTGCTATGTCAAAAAGTGCGTACAATAACGCTTATGGCTTGTCGTGACTTGCGAATTCTGTCGTCGTCCACCGATGGTAGAAATTATCATATTATATGTTGAAACTCGTATCTGCAAAGTCGAAAAGGGCGCATAACCACGCTTATGTTTTGAAATAGCCTGAAAATTTTGGCGTTGCAATTCGCTCGCTCAAGCCATTTAAAAGTTTAAAACGCAGTTGACAGCAAAACTTCAGAATGAGATAAGCATGAAAGAATACTTATTACATACCGTAGGAAGAAATGAATATTTGTGCAAAATAAAACACTAAAAACATTACCAAGATAATGTAACGCAATTCATTTGATGTGAATTATTTTTAAAATTCTTTATATGTATTAGTTTCGTCGCCCTATGTACGTACGTGTGTGTGGAAATGTCTTAGAAGTGAAAATTAACACACTTCCCGTCATCCAATCGAACTGAAATTTGGCATGTCGACTCGACGTCGATGACGACGCATTTTGACAACTTAGATGGTATGCGCGATTATTGTGGTTGTTTTCGTTTTCATGAAAAAAACTCGTCGACCGAGAGCTCGATCCCAAAGATTTCAAGTTCGCTAGATGGACGCAGCCCGCTGAAGTCTTTGGAAAATACATTCGTAGCGGAACGTCTCTCCTCAGATTTGAGTCGAATTTCAACTTTTTTCATTTTAATCCGAAAGACCACTTTGCAACCCTCATAACTTTGCGAGTTTTCGTCCAATCCTGAAAATGAAAACTTTTCCCGAAACTCTATTTGGGACCTGATTTTCATTTTATTTTTCGGGACCTTCCCCTACCCCCCGACCGCTGGGCCCTTCTGAAAAACGAAATTTTATTTTAATTTTTTGACTCTTCTTATTTGTAATTAAACATGGTGTTTATGAAAAAAATCGAAAATACGAATGGTTCAAAAGGTGCAAAACCCTGCCGGCTTTCTTTTGTATTTTGGAATTTTGCATCCATCTCTTTCTCGCGGCGTGACCAAAATAAAACTCTTTTTTGTTTTCTTTTTTTACCGATCGCGATGTTTCTGCGACAGTTTAAATGAAATTCGAAAATCACGATCGAATAACAGTTAGAGGCGTCATCTTATTCCCATTTTTTGATTTTTTTACCCCCTCCAGTTTTTACGATATCCACCCGAAATCGAAATTTTGTTTTTTTAATAATTCGGTTAAAAAAATCATAGCGAGGTGCGACAACTTCCTACGCATAGCGCGTGATAGTTTGCGTCAAGTCTAGAAAAAATCTGAGTTCCGAATTGCGTGTCCACGGAATGGCGTTTGTTTTAGAGTTTTATTTTTTGCCGTTTTATATATTTTTGTATGCATCGTAAACATCGCAATTGATAGAACACGAGTGCCGCTATCGAGTGTGCTAAAAATAAACGTTCCGAAGTGGTCCCTTCAGAATTAAATTTGCTTTCATTCGGTTTTCACAGTTTCAGCCGTTGCTTTGCGAGGGGTAGCTCTATTCTCTATATAAAATTCTCAATGTGTAGAGTTTTTACTGTTCAATTTTTGGCTATTTTACTTTTTTTTGTATATTTTTTTTTCATAAAGTTACAAAACAAAACAGAATTATTTTACACCAAATCTGGAATTATTTTCAAACGATTTTTTTTTTTCTCCAAGATGCTAAGAACGGCGCTCGAAAGGCTAGGTTTCTGAATAATCACACTTGGGTGGGGTCATTATGATAAAGCAGTATAGGTGAAAATTAGTCGTTCCTAGAATCATCCATCCTATACAGAGAAGAAGTTTGAATGACATCAAATGAAAAATTCTGCATACAGGTCCTTTTCTTGCGAATAATGAATTTATAATGAAAACTTTGTTTTCATGGGTTAAATTATTATTTGTCGTGAAAAAGAAGTAACGTGTTCAACATGAAACAACCTACGTACATATGTTGTGGTGGTAGAACTCGAGCAATTTCTCTAACAATTGCTCCGTCGGCGTCGCAATCAATCAAAAGAAGCGCGTTGAGCCAGACCACAGAGCAATAAATTAAATAGAAATGGCATTAAGGGCCCGCGAGAAGAAATAACACATCGTTTTGAGACGCTGGGGGGAGAGGCTCATCGCGGTTTGGCGTCTCGATGTGTTGTGCGGGCACGGCAGACTTTCAGACATGAAATATCTAGTCCCGTCGATCGTTACGGAACTATATTGATTGAACACGGACAACGTAATGTAAATATTTTTTTAGGTGTCTAATAAGTGTACCCGCCAAAGACATATTTGTATTATTGGACGGCCGTCCAAGAACTATGTTTTATATTAAAAAAAAAATGTGCTTATTATATCCTTAATGTATTTATATAGGACTATTGCGCACAATTTTTTTAATATTAGCTTTCTAGACAGTAACTGGCATCTCTAAATGTGGAGACCTGTAATTGGCCATCTATATTGTATCAATGTTTTCTATGCTTTTTTTTGTGCTGTTGGTCTTCCATGAACATTAAATAAATAAATAAATAAATAAATAAATAGCGTCTAATATCTGTCTGGCGGGTGTCCAATAACTGTCGTATTTTTTTTCCATCTTTATTAATTAAAAATGATGAAAAGAAGACAGTAGATGATAAAAAAGAAGCATTGAAATGCTTAACGGAAGGGGAGAGTGCACTCGTAAATTTGCTTCGAAATGTGATATTCTAAGAAGTACCGACGCAGTAAATGAACATATTCATACAAACAATAAAATAACAATAACGGGATTTTCAACCATAATAGACGATTAACCAGGTTGCAAACAAATTTCACAGATAAGTACAGTTGCCGGCAAACTTCTTGAAATTTTTTGGCGCAGTGGGGGAATGCGGAGAAGACAAATTTTGGGTCTCGTTGGTGGAATGGTACACGCGCAAACTCTACCCCACTACGCCGAAAAATTTCAAGAAGTTTGCCGGCAACTGTACGCAAAGTAAACTCAGCGATTAGCCTCGCATTAGGCTTCACTTGGATCTCGACTTCTGGAGTGAACGGGTGTGCTTGCCATCAATTCAAAACAGAATTCGAAATGCAAGGCGAAAATCCCTTTGAAAATGGCCAGTGCTATCTGTCCGAATCGTTGGGTACATAATAACACTCTTTCTCAATACGCGGGTTACCCTAGAAAATAATCCTTCATCTTTTACCCGCGAAAATCTTAATATTAACAATATGGAGGAATATTGTTTACAAAATGAAGGCAATCTTCAATTCCCATTCGACTTAAGAAGTACAAATTAAAACTCACCCCGTCGATGTTAAATCATCTCGTAGATAAAAAGCGATCCACGCTAGACAATCCATCTTGAATAACTAAATATTTGCATCTCCGACATGTTTTCCGGCCGAAAGACAGCGAATCAAAACAATCTTCATCGCAAACAGTTTGAAACCTTAAAATTTAACTTACAAATGCACAAAAATATCATTTCGAAGACACTAGACGCACATCACCTTGAAAAAGATCAATTGACTGACATAAATCTGTTTTAGAATCGTGAAAAGTAGGAAAATACACATAATATTATTTAAATAAAAACAGATTAGACAGACTGATAAAATTGCTACACCTGCGATCGACTTTCTTTTAATATTTGACAATCGATCGTGAATCACGCGTATTTCTAGCCAATGCTTCTGTTATACTAATAGGGGCCAAGGTGACAAGTAAATACAGAAATACTAATATCTTTCAGAACTTGCGATATCAGGAGGGCGATAACGAATGATAAAAATTAGTGCTGTCCGAAAAATATTCGCGGAGCGGAGGAAGCTACTACAACATTTTACACGAAGCAGTTTTACGTGATCAAATTTACTTACTAAAAAGCTTTATGAATAAAAATTAATTAGATAATGTATTAATTCATGAATGAAAGGCAAAAAAATAACAAAATACAATAAATAATTGAAGCCAGCATGTCGGTGTCTGCAAAATTTCTGAAAGTAGCAATAACACCACGTACGGGCAGGGTCAGTATTTTGGAGCTAAGCGGCGTCTTTAAGCATTATTTTTAAAAATTCTTTTGTATTCACATTCTCCGTTGCTCCTGGATTTACTTGATTTTTTCTGTGTTTCGGGGGTTTTCCGGAAGACGCCCCCCTTCGCAATTGCGACTGTAAATCCGTCGCGTCGTAAAGCGTGGTAAAAGATAAAACACACGATAAAAATTTTCTGTCGACAAGGATAAGAAACGTTACGGAAAAACATAGTTTAAAATGAATTGCATAATTATTGCTATCATGTAGCATTGAACGTGTCGTCAAATACGATATAATCCGATTTAATAGTATTGGAACCAATCTTACCGACATAAAAACAGATTATATTTTATTTTGAGAGATGACAGATTGTTTCGAAATATTGAAAAATAAATGTAAAGTTAATGTATTGTTAACTTTTAATATAATATATTTTTAATAAACCTCTGGAGAACGCTTTTAAAAATAAAATTAATTGGCTTGAATTTTCACCCACGGGGATATTTTCATCAAGAGAATTAGACAGAAATAACCATTAATCTAATCGATAAGGGCTTACGCGGAAATCACTCGATCGTGTAATATTGGCAATATGGACGCGTTGTTATCTTTCATCGCCGAGGGAGAGCCTAAATAAACAAGACTTTTCCCCGGCATCACACTATAGTTATAAAATAATCAATAAGTTTCTTTACGTAAAGGTGTGCTTCGCTGCGTCATACGATACTATATCAGTGCTTATGATTAATTTGGTAAAGTATAAAATACACAACTTTATCATATAATACAAATGCCACATTTTGTTCCTAGTAAACTTTTATTACGCGATGTTTGTTTTACGATAGATAATATTTCTTATCGTGATAATGATTTGGAGGATATTTAACGTTGGTAAAAGTTAATTAAGAACTTTGACATTCAAAATTGTAAAATATATACATATTATTATATTTTGTTGATATTATGATTCACTCATGAGCGGTTCGAGGTGACTGTTAGCATGACTCAGCGCTGCCCTTGCGTAAATGTCAACGCGTACAGATTGCAGAGCATACCTATATACATAATAAGTATTTATATTTTTACAGGATAAAAACTAATTGCGTCATATTACCAAATCAAACGAGCGCGAAGAGTTTGATTAATACAAGATTTAATCAAATTTATAATGAGCTTTGTTTATATAACCACTTGAGTTTATTTATTTCACTAACCGGTTTCGGAAACTATCTTTGCCTTCATCAGAAAGAAAAGTGTGTCGGTTAAGTAAATAATTTCAAGTGATAATATAAGCAAAATTAATTATAAATTTGATTAAAAGAAATAGCCACAATGTATTTTCATTCAGTATTAAATACAACATTTAATAATTAATTATTGCTAAATCTGTACTTGACGAATAACTCATTTATATTAAGTGATGCCTAGCAAAGTTGGAAGGCGACGAGAAAAGGAGTTTCCAATAAAACTTAATTAAATTAATAAAACAGATCTTACTTCTCGTAGCAGTATAGTTATCGATTATCCACGCAGTCATTAGAGGCTTCTCCATCCGCGCCATCATACTTAAGAAATCAACTTACCTGAAACAAAAAGAAGAAAAAATAAGCAGCCGGTAACACGAAAAGGCAAGAAAAGGTCACGTCAGTTGATTTACGATAGGTGAAGAAAGAGACTTCATGGTGTAGTAAGGAGCAACTAGATAACACGGAGATGAAGGTAAGAACAGAATGATATTTAACAAGTCAGAAATAATTACTAGTGATGCTACGAATACGAATATTCGTATTCGCCGAATAGTAGACATTTACCGAATATTCGTATTCGCCGAATATCATCACGAACATCATCATGAATATTCGTATTCGCCGAATATCATTACGAATGTTAAAAACAAACTATTATTAACTGTTCGCAACGCAAATTACGGTTTGACTGTGCACCGTGTACCCGAACACACCTCTATTATCGGGGATTCCCCTTACATTGAATGAATGCATTTGTTGATTCCTCAAACTATTTTTTATATGGAACTCAAGCTGTCAATTGTTACTTGTTTCTTGTTTCACAGCATAACATGAGTTCTTACATCTAGTTTTTTTGGGTTTTTAAAAAGGTCAGATGCTCATTCCATGTAGTTTTTGTTTTGTAATACGTATTGTTCGTTCCATTTTATTTCCGTTGTGTGTAAAAGTGTTAACTTTTATAAATTAATTTCAGAATAAATCCTCTCGTAATAAGACCTCTCGTAAGCGTGAAAAAAGTGATATTTGGAAACATTTCGATAAGAAATCATGTAAGTTAAATTTAAATAGGTATAACTTTATTTGTTTGTTTTTGTTATAAAGAATAAAGATATAGGTTTGTGTACATGACTTGTTAGTGAACTCATCCCAAAACAAAGCCGGCCCATTGAGACGAGTTTATTTTGTTTTATTCGGGGACTCTATATTTATTACCTTATTAAATTATTCGTATTCGTATTCGCCGAATAGTATGGTTTGGTATTCGTATTCATATTCGCCGAATAGTATGGTTTGGTATTCGTATTCATATTCGCCGAATAGTAGGTTTGATATTCTTATTCGTATTCGTGAAAGTAGTATTCGTTGACGGTGTTACGTAGCGCAACAAGACGTGAAGCAATCATCACAGTCGAGTGCTCAGATAATCTGAAGCAAAGATTTGGCATTACGTAAGTGCACGTCGTATTCATTTGAGCAGCATCCGTACGGTCCCGTGGATTGACTGGATTCAGGTTAACTACATGTACGGTAAATTCGTGAACAGCAATAAATTTTAATTAAGCGGGCCATGTACAATTTAGACCATTTTCGTAGGAAAAAATGTAGCTGAAAAGTTATAAAACCAAAAAACTAATATCCGTTTGAATTGACACAGAACACACCACATATGAATTTGCAAACGAAATATAAAAGTATCGTAGATAATTACATAATCTATTTAATAATAATAATAATATTTATACTTTTAATGAATTCTGTTTATAAAACCACTTTGGGTTTATGTATTTAACCAACCGGTTTCGGAAACAATCGTTTCCTTCGAATGGATGATAAATAAACAAACCATTAACATAAAATTATTATCGTTTGTTTACAAAATTCTATTTTTATAAAAAAAATAGTACCTGATTGTATAAATATAAAACACTTATTATAAGTATGATGAAAAGATTAGGGAATATGAAATTAAATATCGGAAATATTTTCAGATAATTGAATTGAATTATTTATTTACGATTGAAACGATAAAAGTGTGATCATTTTTACAAAGTTTATCACCCATATGATTAATATGTATAACTAACTACAATGTGTTCTTGATTAATAATAAAAATACTAAATTAATATTAATAATTAGTATTGTAAATAACTCTTTAGGCAGAACTCCAAATTGAAAATACGTATCTCAGGTGGTACTAAATAAACCTACTCAAAACAATGTATTAACGAATCAATTTTCACTCCGTAAAATATTGCAACATCTTTTAATCCGAATATCGGTGAAGTGCTTGTATCGATTCGAGTTGGCATCTGCCCAGCGTAGAATAATGAGCAAAGTTCAAGGTTTTAAAAGCAGTAGAGAACTATTAAGATGATATCATGTACCTACACATAATAACACGTATGTCATACATCGCCGTCGGCACGATCAGTTTTCGGTGCCAATATTTCGCACCAAAAATACATATTTGAAAAGAAAAATATACGTAAGCGCATAAAGAGCTGAATTTGCTTGCCAGCTCGACGCATTCCCTTACCGAATGAGGTCTACACGTGTAAGTGATTTATGAAAAAAATCAATAAAATATCAACGTATCTATTTCGGGTATTAATGCTTAGTTTTCAAGTGCCACATATTCGAGTCATCAGGTGCAGTTACCTGCATCAATATGCACTCACACGAAACGTCTTATATAAATTATGCCGTCGCGTAAATGCTGTTTGTGATAAAAAATTACCATCGACGTAATTAGATTTCACGCCATTTTATTTTTACTAGCCAATATTTATTAAAAGGCATAAACATAATAAATTCTGTCCTGGAGCATGCGCATTATTAAATGTCCAACGAAAACAGTCGATACCAAATGACTTATAGTTTATAAAAAATATTAAGGTACCTACATTAACGGGATTTCAGCGCTCGAAACATGGTGGAATTTATTTATTTTATGATGTATAATTTTTCAGAGTTCATTTCATTTTCAGTTTCAATTTCAGATTCATTATTTATATAATTTCAAAATTATGAAACTGAGGCACAGATGCCACAGCATGTGTGCCAGTAATAAATCTGCTTTCAAAATCATGCTTTTGTAATTTTTGCAATTTAATCTGAAGGCAAAGCTGTAGTGATTTAGATTATGCGAAACAAAATTAATTTTATTGACTTAGTAAGATTATGTAATTTTGTAAAAAATCAAAGCCCAGTAGTAGTCATAAAAACCAAGTATGTATTAATGAATGAAAAATAGATAGACAAAGGAAAATATGACGTTCCAGCCTCTGTCAACCTGAATAGAACACGCTGAACGCGGAATGATGAAACCTTTTAAACATCTTTCTTCTTTTATTCTTTCCTTATTATTCTTAACAATATTAAATACTGCCAATTTCGAAAGGTGAAAGCGGATTAGCACGATCAGAACATAGGAGGCGAATAATAATTTATACATAAAAATATGGGCAATTTTTTTGCCACAAGCGCAAGTATATATTCTTCATGAATAATATTCGCATGAATGAATCGCTTGCATAGGAGTTAAATTCACGTATTTCGAACCGAAAAACACTCATGAATGAATGCTAGCAGCGTGCGCGTTCACGTATCCTGGAAACGGCGACATGGGGATTGAAATTAAATCCACGACAACAACCTCCTGTGTTCGATTCCGAGAAGTATTAAACTATGCACTGCACAAAATAACGTATTCTTTTCAGGCGACAGTAAAATTAAACGAATATATTATGAGTAGCTTCCAGCGCCGTTGGCCACTCAAACACAAAGGGAGACAATTTAATTTTGCATTACCGGGGATTTTTCGTAACAGTTGTGGTTTCAACAAGCCGGAACATTTCAATTAAACTAAATGTAGATAAAAGTATAAAAATCTGAATACCAAAACCAGCGAGCTGGACAATCATTGAAGAATCATAAAAAGTATGCAAACGAAAATTTCTCTTTTTTTACCTTCCATGTAAGCAGCTTAATCTGAAAAATGCTAGTTACTCTTCACAAGTTCTGTTCTTCCTTCATTCGTATGAGACAGAAAATAATTACTATCTAACCATCTATACATAATAAACATGGGAAACTACATATTGAATGAGAAAACTACGATCCATTTCTATTAATCCTATTTATTTACAGCGTTTGTATAAAAGGCAATCCCTTATCTGTCCGTCACCTTAATTAAGTCAAAAGGCGGATTTTGAAGCGATTTTATTTACCGTATTGAAAAAGTATGTGTGAAGATTTTATATTCTATTCTATAAAAAAGTTCGGAAGGGCATATACGTCTGTTAGTAGGAACACTAATAACTCACAATTCGATACACCTCCACGGTTTGTTCTGAAAATCCAGGTACAGCAGAATTTTCTGTATTGTTATTTATAATTAAAAAACCGTTTATGATATAAACAGAAAATATGAAATACTGAATCGTTATTCGGTGCTCAAAAATGTTGTACGGTATTATGAAAAAATAATATATATAATTAATAACCAGATGAATTTTACGAATAGCCCGTTACTTGATATATTCCCCATTTCGGCGTCCACTTCTCAATTACCCCCACCATAGCCACGCCCCCGTTTATAAATTGATTTGTTAACTAGAATAGATAATGGATAGTTAGTTTGCGTCCGTCTGTCCTGATGAAGATACAGTGGTATAGAAACCGGTAGACGTAGAGTAACTAGTTAAGTGGTTAATACAAAGTTGTTTGATTAAAATTAATAAAATAAATTTAATTATTCCTGCTATTATTCGGATTACAGGGCTGAAGTAACAGTTCGTTAGTACAGCGATAAGATGTAATAAAATAATTCTGTTGTAATGAAGTGAAAATAATAATAACTCAATAAAAATAACTATTCACCAAACAGGAGAGTAACATTTAAAAATACTTTAAAAAGTCTGTTGTTGACTGAAATTGTGTTTATAAAGTAGGGAAACTTGACCCCAGCAAAACTAAACACACTTTATAATTCTCCTAACACAAATAAGCCCGGTAGTCGCTGGCATACACTAAGCGGGAGACTTAACCTGTCACTTCGGTTTTATACAAGCTTAGAGCAGATTTCTCGCGAGACGGTAAAGTCGACGACTAATGAGAATCTTAGGCACAGTACACATTTACGGTGATCCTTGTAAACATTGCACGTCGTTATGTCAAGCAGTCAACAACAAATTAGAGCACAGTACGGCGGCAGTTACTCACAAAGTGTTATTTCCCGCATTTTAATTTTTTTTAAATGATGATACTCTGAATAAAATATCGCGGAAAGATTTGCGGCGATAGAAAGATAGCGAGGAAGGGGAAGTCGTATTGTTTCGGCGAAAACCGCAAATGGCCGCCGGCGGAAGTCCCGTCGGTCGCTATTTCCGGCCGTCGGCAGAAATTAGATAAAGCCGACTGTGAAAGAAGTCTCGGAATATCAAAACAAACGGCGGGAGCCGGGGGAGCGAATAGTTTGTTTACGGTTAGTTCCGGCGGCAAACACTGCAATTGCCGCCATTCCGATTATTTATGAACGGTTTTCGAAACGGAAACACATAAAAGGGCGCGAATATTGCGCAGACGCCCGACTCCTTCCGAGAGAGTTCGCGAGCTTTGACACAAGTTCTCAGGAGGAATTACAAAATTTGTTTATTATTTACAACGGCTTTTATACAGGGTTATTTGGAAAACATTAATAACCTCGTAGGACTATATTCCTGCCTTGATTATGAGTCGAAAATGTTCAAGCTATCATGACCTAATATCAATAGTTATGGAGATATGCGACATCAAAGTTTGCATTATTTTTTCAATATTTCTGACTTATTTTTTGTAAAACGTTGGACTATAGTTACAGTAACACATATCGATTACGAAAAATTCATTCGTTTCAATACAAGTTATAAAATGATAAAAATCTTGAAAAAATTCCAATTGGAATACTTTCCAATTGGAATTCGAACGTTTTTATTTTTTTATTTGACTTGTATTAAAAGGGAATGAATTTTTCATATTCGATATAAGTTACTGTAATGATAGTCCAACGTTTTACAAAAAATAAGTCAGAAATATTGAAAAAAAAATTCAAACTTTGATGTCGCATATCTCCATAACTATTGATATTAGGTCACAATAGCTTGAACATTTTCGACTCATAATCAAGACAGGAATATAGCCCTGCGAGGTTATTAATGTTTTACAAAAAACCCTGTATTTGGCAGGCTCATGCAGTCGGCATATTTCAAAAGGTGTAAATAATGCAACATGTAAGCTAGGAAAATTGTTCAGATTTTTAAATTTACATTGGTCCTTTATTTAAAAATTTACAAACGTATAGATGAATAATTATATTGTGTTATTAGTAAATTTACATAAATTAATTTCAATATATTTGTCATATTATGTTTAATTATCTGTTTTTTTACTCCCTTTTACTCTGTCGTCTGTCCGATTGACGCAAAAACTTTGATCGATTTTTAACCCTTTTCCCGTGATCCAATCGAGCTGAAACTTTGCAAGCAGACTCGTGGCGACGATCAAGAAGATCTATCAAATTTTCGTTAAAAAAAATCAATAAATTTTTGGATTTTTCAAATAATATTTCAACGCGTCTTGTAGACGCGTAACCTGATTAAAGTATAATTTTGGATTTTTGGAAATTTTTTATTACATTATTATTATAATAAAAACTTGGTTTTTTATTATCGTTGTACGTTATTCGATTAACGATTCTATACACCGAGGAATGAAGGCGGTGAATTGTGGACTATGAATAAGCATGATGAATTATCGACGATGAATATTCCGAGATCCGTTTCATAAATATAATCTGCTAATCTAATATCGGCTAAAAATAATCCTTTACCCAAAAAAACACCTAAGCCTGACTAATTTAATTTAAAAAATAGAAATGCTGAATAAGAATTAATATAATAATAACATGTCATCCCGCAACAGCTCTGCGATCTACATGTAAACGTGTTCGCTTCTACAAGCAAACCAAAATTGTACGTGAATATACACAGCGCACGTGAAGTGTTAATGACCCTCGCTGCACAAAGGCGGAGACACCTGTTAGGAGTTTATTATCTTATCTGGAACAAAAGTACTCAAATAAGTGAACAGTCTCCCTGAAATGGAGACCCATTCTTTGGTACAGTATTCTGATACGCGCTACAGAAAAGGTGCTCAGCGTGGGAAGATTAGAAAGATGGTGAACCATAAAATGTATGAATCGGTGTGCTGGGAAACAGCTGACTCTTTAGTACAAGACCTTTGAAGTAAAATAAAAATGAAAACACAATAACTTAATAAGTACGGAATAAAAACGATCACGATCAAGTTTTATGAGACCGGACCGTCGGCGTCGGCAAATTTGTTTCATAATTTCAGATAAAATTAAAAAATATTATATTCTTGGATGTACAAGAAGAAAAATGTATTAAACCATCAAAATAAATTTAAAAAAAACTAACCCATAAAAATCAAGTTTTTATTATACTCCCTTTCGCATTTACTAATGAAAACAAGTTTGGCGCTTAACATACGCGTTGGGCTCGAGTCGGGCGACGCTACGAAAGCGAGTAATAAAAAATTTCGGAAAATCCAAAATTATGCTATAATTATTAAATTTTTTAAACAAAAATTTGTTAGATCATTTTTATCGTCGCCACGAGTCTGTCTGCAAAGTTTCAGATCGATTGGATCACGGGAAAAGGGCTAAAAATCGATCCAAAGTTTTTTCGACAGATAAGCAAGCAGACGCACGAGTTAAAATAAAGGGAGTAAAAATTGGTATCGTTTTACCCCCGCTAGAAGTAAAAAGATAAAGAAACCATAAATATTTCCAAACGGGATATTTGATAGGCCGCTTCTTTGCGGCCGCGCAATGAAGGAAGTGAGATTAGGACAGTCGGTCTTGTAGGGTAGAATTAAGTATCAGCGATACCACTCCAGAGAGGAATGAATTTAATCCTAGCTGGGAGGCGAAAGATCGGACTTGTGTAGGTCCGAGATAGGCTGTAGCCGTATCTAAGTAAAAAAAGTAAGTCATTTTGTATTGCGCACTCAAAAAGTGGGTAGAAAGCCCCGATTCCTCTCTGTTGTGTTTCCTTGAAAGATCAGGACCGCGGATATGAGTTGTATGCGGTAATACCCTGGGGTGATAGGAGCTGACGATTATCGAGGCCAGCATGCAACGAATCAAGTCCTGTGCAAGAATATGCTTTAGCTGTATCGTTATCCGTATGAGGAAAGACGATTGTCTTAGATTGAAAAATCAGTTGCGGGCATCGCTACTATAATACAACATAAATCAATCGCACATGTCGAAAATTTAATATGGTGGAAAACTGGATTTAAAAAATGGAGACAATCTCGTTTTAAAATACACGATACATGATATAATCAAGTTGCTGATATTACACACTTTTTTACACATACAGATTATTTAAATTGAGATTTGATGAGAGCCACAGCTATGCTAAACAAAATCGCTTTGGGTATTGATATATTCCATGTGTCTGAGGGGGTTTTCCGAAGCGGGATTCTCCTACACCTTTGACCAGATTTTATGTTATTTTTAATTTATTAAATATTTTTATTTTGATATATACTTCCTATCACGTATGCCTTAAACATTTTGTTTGTAATGTACATATTATCAATAAATGAATTGAATTGAATTGAAATTGAATTATAACACCATCACATAACATATTCTAATTTGCCAGACAACCCATGGCCGAATTGTTTTTGGTACAGCATTTACATGTATATATACAGCTTTGTGTGGCAATCGGGAGATAACACTTCTTTGTTCCTTTAGTATGTCGACTATGTTTATACAAATTACGTTTACGTATATATGTTGTAACTCTACACTGTCAGGTGACATGTCCAAACAATGAAACTAAGCATCAAAAGAGCCTGTTTCAGAGATAGAAAATAAGTAAGTGAACAGTTATGGCGCACTCTTTACAGCGAGCAGAGCTAACGGCACCGTATAATGTACACTCTAGTCTTTTATAATACGGAGCATTCCGGTTGCGAATCGGATACCAAACTGCACAACTGTACCAAAGACAATAACGTTCGCTTGACTGCAGTATATACATCTCGAATGCATGTTGTAGGGCTTAAAAAAACATTTAAACTATTTCCACGCAGATTCTACCAGCAGCATGATATAGTGTCTAATTGTAGATTATCTTATCAGAATATTATTTCTTTGAAGACGATATGAAATAAAATTTGTTACCAAGGAATGTTCAAAAAGATTCTAAAGAACTAAATAATTTTGACATACTTCCAGCAACGCTGTGGGCGTAGTAAAAAAAATTGCTACGCAACACAAAGTGATTTAAGAAAATGACGCAAATTGGGTGCTTTCCAGAATTTAGTACGTGCCTACTTGAAAATGAAAATTGACAGGTACCTACACTTATGAATTAATCATACTGTCTTTACTGAGTCCGGTGAGAATATCGCATTCAAGATTTTACGTAACATTTTTGGACACAAAAGTATTACCAGAATCATTCATTTCTTATATAACATTCTAATATCCAACACATACATCCAGATGGAAAGGGACGTCTTCTGCGGCATTTCAGAAATAAGTTTCGAATAACTCAATATGGCACAGACCGACATACGGGAATGTTAAACCGAATGTAATTAATGCAATAGATTATTCATCCATTTAGCTAGAAATATTACCCATCGGATGCAGAGGAAATACACTTGGAAAGCGATAAAATGAACATTTGCGGTCGGAGCAATCTCGATGCGCCACTCGCACGAAACAGACGGAACCTTTTAAGCCGTTCTATGCAACAATATAAAAAATTAAAACACAGCAACTAAAACACACGATAGCCACATAAAATATAAGTGCGCAGATTTTTTGCTGATTAGATATTTTTACAAAGTTATCGGCTAACAATTGTGAAAACAGAATTGATAATAATGTAATATATCGACACGCGAAAAAATTCTTCGATAGAAAATCAATACCTACAACGTTTTCGTAAACATATTAGTGAAACTGAATATTTAAAAAATTTGTGCAATGACTTATTTGAACCTAAAGTCGGACTAATATATTGCGTGATGGCGGGCAAAATCTTGATTCTGAAAAATGATAAGTCTGCTGTGTTTTGCAACGTAAATTTGCAAGGAAAACAACGATCGATGATATCATGAAAAACATGCACTTTTTGTTGACTTAAAATTTTATCAAGTAATAAAAATAACTTCAATAACCATGTACAAGTTACATTAACAGGCGAACTATAAAGCCCGAATTCAGAGTCGATACTTAGATGATTTAAAGGTTAAGGTACACCTTAAAAGCGTTATTTTGTACTGAAAATTACGCTTTAGGCTAACTTAACCTAATCACTAAGTATTGACTCTGAATTCGGGCCTAAGAGTGAGAAAGAACACAGAACAATCTGTGTCATCCAATAAATACATCGCGAGATGGCGTTAAGACAATGGAATGAATAATCTGGGAACAAGAATAATAAATCGTAATAACGTAACACAGCACTTCTACATTGATAGAATTTGTCTGGAGAGATAAAAAAATAATTTCCGCACTGAATTAGCTCTGCATCATGCCGTACTTCAATATGTCTGCAGAAGCACTAGAAAGCCTTACACGAAATCTAAAAAGATGAATGATATTATGCATACAAAATTGAAATTTTTAAAAATTTGAATGAAGTGAACACAGAATAAAATCTACTTACAGATAAGTACCACAGTATACCCAGAACAGTAGGTTATCTCCGGCCTGTCGGCGAGTTATTAACCTACTCTTGCATTGACGCTAGGGTTGTCACTTTATTTTTACTCCCTTTCTTTTAACTCGTAGCGTCTGAGATTCCGACGCATAAGGTAGACACGAAACCCGAAAATTTCTGTAATTAGTATACCTAGTTTCTGCACTTAAATTGCAAGAACGCTGATTAACATTAACGTAGACTTTTAAAAACTCAGTCTTTGTGATAATCAACACACCTTTTTAGTAAAGAACCACAAACATAAAAAAAAAGCATTTTTTTCAGGAAGCGCGGCTGCTGCGAGCGCGAATGGCACCGAAGGCACGGCCCTTACTGCCGCCGCCTTGTGCCCCCATATTCTATGTCAATGTGTGCGTCACAGTGCGTGCGTACACGGCGCCGAGCACGCACGTACACATTCTAATGGGTAGCGGCCAGTTTGTATGAAGACATATGACTGTTCTTAATATACTGTGTAAGTACCGAGAAAAAATATAGAACGTGTGAAAAAAATCGTTTGTTCGAATATTAACAGCTGGAGGTTAAATGTATGTAAGTGTTGTAAAAAATTTATTTGTCAAGTCCAAAACCAGAGAAGGAGAAACTAGGATTTCACAACGTGAAGCGATCCATGAAGGTCGCTAAATTGATACATTGCGGAATTTTTTACCAAATAATATTTGTGTGAATTATCCAACAAAGAGGAAATAAATAATTGGGTTTATCCAGATATGTATGGTAGGCGCTAAGAAAACAATAGACCACAAACATTATTAAATAGCAGCGTCAAAGAACAAAGAGAAAATTATTGATGTGGGCCCTGCCCGAAATCTCAATGTTAGTATCATTCTGGGTCCAAGCATCCCCATTAATCTATATAAATAAAAATATAAATGCTCGTTTGTACAAAATCTCTAAAAACCTCTGAAAGTTCTTCATCGATTAATTTGAAATTTTGGCACAACGTTGCATTAATGTTTTATTAGTCAAAGTAGATATACAAAAACATCATGAGGATATATATATATATATATATATATATTGCGATTCATATGTTTGTACAGAATAGGGGCTAATGTAAGTAAGGAAAGCGAAGAGGAATTCGCCCAGGGTGGTCCAATCAATCCAGGGTTAAATTTTGGTCAATTTCCTTAGGGGACCGTGTTCCTTAGACATGACACTAATTAACCTAGACGAGATAAGCGCCATAATGGACGGGGGGGAGAAGTTCTGTAATAAACGGACAGACGGCGCCAGATCGACGCTGGAAAGGAAGACTAGAGATAAACAAATTGGCCAGAGGGTTCCGTGGAATTCTAATTAAATACTATTTTAAAAGTAAATCAATGCTATGTAGGAATTAAGACACACTAAATTCATGCGTATTCCTTCACACGCTGGTGGTGAAGCTGATTTTTTCCCTAACGTCTTGTTTGTATATATATATAAATCGTATCAAAAAACCGGGGAATGTCATGATGATAAGAATTACAAAAATTATGAGAAATGAATATCTGAAATGTTAATCCCAGATTTATAATATAGGTCAGTAGTAGTCATTGACAATGCATCATATTTATTTATTTATTTTATTTTGGGGAAAATTAACAGCAAAACAACAATCTTAACAAATATGAAATAATGGTTTTTAAAATTATGCCAATTACAAATTTTCCACTGAATATAGTAATTTACTTACTTTAACAGCGAGTGAAGAGGGTGGAAGGGAATGTGGGACGGGAGTAGAAGGGAAGATATTGTTTGCGGTAGTGTAGACATTGTTTGTTTTATGTTTCTTATTGTTGAGTTGAAATTGTCAATGTGGTGAGAGTTTGTGTTAAATGAATTTGTGGATCTGTACATAAAGGAGTTTTGTTTTGAGTTGGTATTACAAAAGGGGAGATGAAAAGTAGGTGAATGTCTGTTATTGCGAGTCGGGATGTGGTAAGATATTCGTTGAATAAGTTCCGGACTATCAACTAGATTGTGTGTTATTTTGAATAGCATCACCGCGTCAGCTATGTTTCTTCGACGAGGTAGGGTCTGCATGTTAAAAAAACTTCGCAGTCTTCATTGCTTAAATGATATCATTTATAAGGTCCTCAATCCTGCTCCTACCTCAAATTTGAAAAAGGCTGATATGGTTACACGTCTTTTAAGGAAGGGCATAGAATTTTACTCTATAACATTATAAAGTTGCACAAAACGAAATACAAAGAGTACGCAAAAGATTCTATTTTCCACGAAGAGAACGAATGAAGTATAAAGATTGCCACCATATCACCCGGAGCTCAATCCAATTGAGAAGAAATGGTCACTCGCTAAAGGATATGTGGCCTCTAATAATGTTGATATGACATTGGAATATGTGAAGATATTAGTTTTGGAAAAAGTCGATAAAACAACCATCACGGTGAATGGGCAAATGTTTATAAAACTTACAAAAGAAATTGAGACTGAATACGCGACGAAGGATATTCAAATGGATGAAGTCACAGACTTACATCAATTTAATATAAATTTAGATGAGGGGATTCGGAGTACGACACAGGCGACAATAGTTTATCTGATTAAAATTAATTGTAAGGATTTGAAATTATTTAACCACAATTATACCAGCTTATATATTTTTTTGAAGTAGCCAAAATCGTCGAAAATGACGTAATATTATTATATATTTCCGCCACCAGTTAAGGTTATTAGAACAGCGCTATCCAGAGCAGGGTAGCTAGCACCTTGATAACGTTAGTGATAGACATTAAATAGAGAATTTTGTTTTTTTGCTTCTCATACCTCATTATTATTTGAGCCATCTGATAACGTTAGTGATGGACATTGTTACGTACAGAATTATACCTTTTTGTACCTTATTATAAACACCTCATTATTATTTGTGCCATCTGGTAGCGTTAGTGGTGGACATTGTTGCATATAGAATGATATATTTTGATTAACGATTAATACCAATGACAAATGCCGTACAATAGTGGATACACTTGTTAATTTTAATTATCATTAAACTGAAATATTTAAAACACCTTAAAATAAAAAATAAAAAAATCACAGTATTTTATTAAAAAAGAATAAAGTCAATATTTTAATTTTATTAAAAAACAATTTTTAAATCATACCAATTTTGAAAACGAAATCAGATCAGCTCCATTGGATTCTAGTTACGGTTACGGATTTTTATTGGAAATAATTATTATTTGGGGATTTTAAGAATTAAATGTAGTTTTTTTTTTATAATACGTGTATGCTTATTTCATGTTTAGAAAATAAAATACTATTAATTATTTTTTGGGACTATCATTTACTCAGAAAAATAATGTTATGAAATTTTGTAAACGCACTGCAACTCACATTAATGCAAGTGCCTTTCATAAAATGAACGGACTTTACCATTGTTTTGCAAAATCTATAAATAATAATGATGTTTCCATTATGATTCAGGCAGGAGATGGATCAGATATCCAGGAGACTGATATGCAGTAACTATATTTTCTTCAAAGTTGTAAAATATAACTAAGAAAATTTTGGTTCAGATCTACACGATTATTCATGTGTAGGGGGAGGGGATTTTTTTCTCGAAAGGTGCTGAAGAGCGACTATCGAAAAATTTGAAATGGATAGTATTAAGTTTAATACATTTATATCTGGTGGAGGAAGTGGGTTAAAGTGGGATGGCGCCTATATTTTTCCAGGGTTATAAAGAATAAGTACTCAAAATTTGAATCAGATGTGTCAAACGCTGTAGATTTGTATAGAGAACAGACAGACAGAAATTCAGTTAAATAAGTATAGATATAAATAATACAAGATTTAACAAACGTATTTTTTTACCGAAATGGAAAAATCAAAAATTTTTCACGCAAACTTAGCAAAATCAAAAATAGGATCAAAAGTAGAAACAGGTGTCATAACAATGAGAAATCGACTAATTAATATATTGAAACTGATAAAACGACAACAGTTGAGTTTTTTTACTGAAAACACGTTTTTTTGTGAAGTTCCAATTTTAGAACATGGCTCGATGATGACTTATGTATATACTAGTAGGTACATAAGTCAAAAAATTTTCGCAGCCTTTAATGCTTGAAGCGAAATTGGTATCGCAGTTCCCCAGCCGGGATTAGTTCCGGGTTCGGGGCCCGGTAGCAACAAAATATTTTTCGATAAACGAATTTGTTTTAAATAGAGTAGTGATGAGATAAATATAATGTTATTGCTGATCGATAATTGCTAACTGTTGGTGTACCGGTAATAGCTCGTCGAATTATGGATAGTCACAGTTTGGCTCATCACTAGTTACAGGTGTTGTGAAACATTATATAATTCAAAGTGGTTTTAAATTATTATCAGAGACGTGTCCGCTAGAATTATCGGTAAACGGTCACCTGCGGATGTGGTGGTCAGGGACTGATCGTCGAGCCGGAAGCCAGCTTCTCACAATTTCATTTATTAACGCGAAGCAAGTACTTTGGGAAATGTTATTTTCAAAAACGACATGCTTCCACGATGAAATATTTATTTTACTTAAATATGAGGCTTAAACTAGTAATTAAAAATGATTGCAACACCGGGAAAAATGCATGTACGAGTACCCAGGTGCACGAAATGCGCGGCAAAACAGCTGAATACGAAACAGAACATTACATGGTAGGTGCATTTTTGTGCAAGCTGGTATCATAATATTGCTTCTTTATAGAAATGATATGCGGCGCAACTATGCAACACGAACCAGGCTTATAAAATAAGCTCTCAGTAATGGAGAACAGCATTTTTATTATTTATGGGTACGGAGTCAGAATTTACGCGGAATTCTGTAATTTATCCACAGGTACTTTATCAAATATTCGATCACTTACTTTAGTTTGGCAGCCAATTATACGCTGTTTATTCCCGAGGATTTAATCAGCCTACTGGCTTGGGTGCACAGACAGCTCTTTGACTTGTTAACAATCCTCGTAGACGATTTGCAATCGCTGAAGCATCAGCGGAATGCAGATGTGCCAGGATAAGATAAGTGACACGTCACGATGCATTCTATTCCGGTAAATCGTGTGTATGGTAAAGCTTCGAACGCATAAGGTTGACATCAGACGTAAGAACGAATCATTTATGTATGCGGGTTATGTTAGTGTAAAAAAAAATAAAAATAAATATATATATATATATATATATATTGATAGAATAATTAAAACGATAGGTTTTAGTAATTATTAACGAATTTATTGCGCACTACACACACTAGGTACACACTAGGGATGGGCGTTGAATGGACGGACTAGTTGAAATCAACCGTTGACGTTGCATCGACGCGTCGACCGTTTACGTTTATCGCATGGACTAGTTGAATTCGTAGACGGTGGACAGCGGACGCCGTGGTCGGTGGACGATTCGAGATTAACGCAATACAAAGCAACGAGCGAGAGCAAGACAAAATGTCTCCGTTTATTTCTCTCTCATCTCTCGCTGTCGACTTGTAGATGCCATAGACGTCATAGACGGTCGACGGGTAATTTCATTTGAACTCTAAAGTACACAACCATAGAGTGCAGATCTGTGTACACAAACTATGACTAGAGATTTGAAATTTGAATACATGCGTAGCGCGAGATAGGCTTAATAAGCTATTATCTATTATTTTTTACTTGATTTTTTGTGATGTCACGTGCGACGATTCGGTGAATTCCCAATTTTACGCCGTATAAAATAAAACAATTCTGTTTAGTTATTTTATTTTTTATTGAACTATTATTAATTAATAGGCCGGCTAGATATTTTTCTAAAATCAATATTTTATTCGATCGATCTCGACTTCTTATATATTTACCTGAAAAGGGATGCTAAAATTTAATTATTGTGTTATTTCCTTACTTTTCAACTTTAGCATATAAATGATAAACAAACTTGTAGGGAATAAAATTTTCTATACCTAACTATGGTCCTTAGTCAGGAGTCCAACATTAATTATTATATATGTAATATAATCTTGAATTTAGGTTTAATTAATTTTTATTAAAAATTCCCTATTTTCAACTTTATAGATAAAAAAATAAATCTATTATAATTTTGTTTACACCACTTTTTATTGTTTTTTTTACATGTTTCGGGAACAATGTTCCTTTTCTCAAATTGAGCCTTAAACTAAAGTTGACAAATAATACAGATATATTTATTTATTAATAATGTCACCACAAAGTGAAAGTCTGACTTTGAAAGATGTATTCTTCAATAATTTTCTAGATAACATCTCAAATGTAAAGTATTTTTAAATTATGTATTTATTTATAAATTTATAGATAATAAATAAATGTAAAGGTTTTTATCATTTTATTTAACTTGTATTGAAACGAATGAATTTTTCGTAATAGATTTGAGTTAGTGTAGTGATAGTCCAACGTTTTACAAAAAATAATACTCATAATCAAGGCAGGAATATAGTCCTGCTAGGTTATTATTGTTTTACAAATAACCCTGTACACATGAAATAATGTGTATCTAATATATTTTTTTATACACACATTGCTTTGTACTTTATATTTTTAATTTTTATACTCATATTTTAATGCTTATACCCGATACTTTCACTGCTTATATATGTAGTTTATATATATATTTTACTGCTTACACCTGATATTGTTGTGTATACCTACTTCTTTCTTTATTATATATAGAAAGAAGTCTATAAAACAATATGTAAAAGCCTATAAACAAATAAATAATAAAATATTTCTTTTTACATATAAGCACAAGTAGCGGTTTTATTTTCCCCGAAACTATATTCCTTCGAACTTCTTTAAATTTTAAAAATTAACGTAATAAAAATAACCAACGGTTGTGCCGTCGAGCAGCGTCGCGTCAAACCGTAGACAGTTGACTATCGTCCCGATGTTTAGATAAACGTCTGCGACGTCCGCGTAACGAAGTTGACGCGTCAACTAGTTGACAAATTCAACTAGTTGATCGTCTCGTCGATGGATGGACGTGGACGGTCTCGTTTCGTCGACGGTAAATACGTCGACGACCCATCCCTAGTACACACCATAGATGATACAAGTTGGCCAACGCACAAATGTTGCCAATACATAAAATATTACATTGACCTATAGTTAATATATATATATAAATTTTTAATTTTTATTTAATTGATAATACATATAATTTATTTTATTAGAATGATAGCTATCAAATATTAACAATTAAATTTTTATTTTTATTATACCTCACCAAAAAGAATTATGATTCTTGTGTGTGGTGACGGAGATACAGATGTGTATTTTTTATTTTATTAAAGTTTTCAACACTGCAACAAGCCACATTACTCAATTACAAACACGCAGGCTTGAAAAAATCACACGAATATATTACGACCTCGCCTGGAATCGAACCGAACCCTCGGAATGGGAAGACAGTGTCGTGCCCACAGACAGGGACCACTTGTGTGCGCGCTATATTTTTTGCGTGCGCTGTGTCGGAACACTGCGGGATAACTTTCTGATTCTTGTGTTTCAACACCCCCCGGCCAGCGGACGATGCGGGTGAGCGATGTGTAGCATTTACGCATTTTTAACGACAACGTCACATTTCGGATACAGCTTGCATCATCAAAATAATCGACGTCAGTAATCTGTCTTCACGAGTGATTCACGGGGGATTCAGCGAGGCAGCGTGCACCTGCGACCTTGGCTGGCGGCGGCAAGGTCCAGCCGTTGCGTTTCCTCCTCTGACCCACTTAACGAGCATTCAAATGATAACTTCAATATCACATGACGCAATAATAGCTGCGGCGTGGGCCGGTCCGCCGTTACCTCACCGCGCCCCGCGCCGCCCTGCAGCCTCCCGCCGGGCGAACTAGCAGCCGACGGACGGCGAAAGTTAAAAACCGGTCGGGCCTTCAGCAGGTGTGCGTGCGCGGTGCGCGGTGCGCGCCACGGTCCGGCCGCGCACCGCGCACACCGACCTTTTCAGATCGGTATTAGAAGTGCGGATGTATTCTGCAGTGTTGCCTTCCCGAAAGAGAGAAAGGGTCACCTCGTTGCGCAGGAATCAGGTCGTACACTCAATTTTCAAAAATATATTTGGTGCGATCCATGCAATACTTGACGACCGTACAATATGCGTTTCGAGGTACAATAGACTCGCATTGAGTAATAAATAACTGCGTTTTATTTATTTTGATAAAAGACAATTAATAGTAGTATGTTTTATAATTGTATTTTGTAGTATTCTTAAGAGTAGTACAAAAATATTATGAAATATTACACACCAACAGACTGTACCGATATACAGTTATGTAGATTAAATTATTTAATCATTTATTTAATGTTAAATGTACATATCTATACTTTACGCACATGTGATAAAATAATCGTAATTCGTCCTACCAAATGGATAAATAGCCGTCTATGTTCGACGAGGCTTCGAACTGGGAGCTCCCCAGTAGGTGCCGGATAAGCCGAAGGAGACATTGGATCGTAGATTGAAGGACAACTCGCGATTTGACCCAACAATCACTAATTGACTCGACGAAAGTGATGGAGAAGAATATTATAAATACTGATTCTGAACAGCAGCTTTAAAAGCGAGTAGAAAGAAAAAGGTTCGGAGGTATTTACATGGCAAATTTTCATTAAATTGTCATTTTCTTTATCGATTTAGAATTATAAGGAAATTTTCTTTATCGATTTAGAATGATTTTTAGATTTTTTAGAGAGTTTTTTGAAAAAAGAGAAGTAAACTAGACGCTAACTTTAAATCATAAAAATAAAATCAATTTACTCTGGTTTATATAAGTTATTTTATCACCCAAACTAGATTCCATCAGCCTTACCTCTACCGCCTGCTGTGCATGATAATTTATAAAATAGTTCGCGTTACACAAAGCAAACGAATCATTATGAAAATAAAACGTAAAGAAATCTTGCGCTAAATAATATTCCTCCTGGCCAGATAAATAATTACAATGAAATAAAAAGGGTCACGAAATAAACACAATAATATGTAAATCAAAATATGTAGTTGTCTTCAATGATTCAGCCCATAATCGTGAATCAGCAACTCCTCGTATATACGCACATCTTCGACGAACCGTGCGTAAAGCTAAAACCTGTAAGCAGTCTGGGTCCAGTCAAAACTAAGAGCAAACTGTCTGGCTCTCCGCAGGAGTCAACGCTCTGGCCACACACAACATGTGGGTGGAAGGGCTACACACTGCAGAGTTCATAAACCCTCTCTTTCTCTCTCCTCTGTTCCTTTTCCTCTTTTTTGATAGGTTTCTTTGACTGTTGCGAATTGAATACACCGCGACAACCAACTTTTCTAAATTCTAAGTAGCTAAATATATAACTTCCATAATTCAACACTAACCAATATTAATGCGTTATATATAATAAACTACCGGGTTAGACATTGCAAGAGCTGCGGTTACTAAAAGTAAACATTTATAAGAAAAAGAAAGCAAATACAGTGTACTGACGTCCGATGTCTGCTCTCTGCGATGAGAGCGCTCGATGCTTCTTATAATTACATTCATGACTCAATACTCGAGATAAATATTTCTCATACGCAGCCATTTCAATATGATAATAACGTGCATCTTTATAAAATACAAGCGACACGACTTCGTAGACGATCAGGACGACTCTGCACGAAGTGTGCATAGATAATGTTTACATTGTTTATTTTTATGTAAGAAAGATCTTATATGATACAATTAATTATTCACAGAAAAAAGAGAAAAACACGAAAATGCGTAAGTTATCAAGAAAATATTTATGAAACGATGACGCTCTTTCGGAAAACAACCACAAATAACAATTAAAATAATTATATAATATACAAAAATACATTTGAAATAACGAGAAAATAGATTCGGGAAAAGGGATAGTAGATACTGAAGATATGACACCTATGATAACCTTTTACATGCGATGAGCGAGTTAACCACGTCAAATTTTTCTCATCACGCCAAACCGTTATGCGTCAGTATGATTACGCGCACTTTTCGACCTTGCAGATGCGGGATTGCAAACGAATCTCAATGTCATATATACAATCATGGGGAGGCCATCCTCAAATCCATCAAAGTACCGGTGATAAGTGAACACGATGATGATGATATAACATGATGACCCTACCGTGTGTGGTATCCAAGTACTCTCTTATGGTGGAGAAAGTCCAAAAGAAGTTTCTGAGATATCTCTACATGAGAGAGTACGGGCATTATTTTTGGCTTTACCCAACCGAGTTTCTCCAGGGTATGCTTGGCTACAATAGTTTAGAGACTAGAAGGAATGTGTATTTGATTACACACTTTTATCGATTGTTGCGCGGTATGATCGACAATACTGAAATTATGCAGAGCATTGGTTTGTATGTTCCTGATAATTACCTTAGACATCGTCAGCATAGATTGTTTCACATTCCAATATACAGGACCAACCTGCCGAAGGTTATGCCTGTTGGAAAAGCTACAGCTATGCTGAACAAGATCGCTTTGGATATTGATATATTCCATGTGTCTGAGGGGGTTTTCCGAAGCAGGATTCTCCTACACCTTTGACCAGATTATACAGGTCACTTCTAATTGTTTAATAATAAATTAGTATTTTAATACACAATATGTATATGTGTGTGTATGTATGTATGTACATGTATATGTGTATGTATGTATACATATGTGTTTATGTATATGTGTATATGGATGTGTATGTATATGTGTATATGTATATTTTTAGATGTAAGTTAATAATATGTATGCATTGAACATAATGTTTGTAATGTACATATTATGTAATAAATAAAAATTGAAATTGAATTGAATCCTTCGCGTCAAATTTTGGCGACAGTTAAGAAGCTAAATTCTGATACGGGTACTTTTGTAGATAATTTTAAAATAGCCGAGCGCTGAATCGTGCCTAACGCACGAGCCCATGCGGCACTGAGAGGGTCAGACGCACCGAGCGCGGGGCCAGCGCCACGAACCGATTTCACCTCGGTTGAATAACGCCGCAGTGTTCCCACAGCGTGCGAAGATCTTTCTGGCCGTGGGTACAATGCTTTGACTGTGAACAAAACGAGAGGTCGATCACTGCACCGCTCGGGGTTCGCTAAAATAGTACCGAGACAGTTTCTCTTTCACTGAACTGAGAAGACGAACGTAACTACTCGGTTGCATATCGACAAAGCGTTAGCTCGCAAAGGGATGAGAAGCGTGTTTAGTCAGAATATCCCTAATCTGACTAGATGAAAAAACAAACTAGGAAGGTATATATATATATATACATATATAATAAATATATATATATATATACTCCTCTCTCTTCTATATCATCTTATCCTCGGTCCCCACATTTGAAATTGGCGTTTTGCCGTACTGGAAAATTTGATCTCAAATATCTTCTCTTTGGTTAGGAATTCCAAATCCAAATTTATACAGCTATTTACTCATGTATTTGTGTTTTGAAAATTATAATTCATTTGTTTTTTCCTCAATTGTTTTTTTCTTTGCGTCACTCAGTTTACAAAATGAAAAACTTGAAATATCGCGTTATTTACGAGTACGAGTTCCACCGTGGCACCAGTGCTGCAGAAACGGCTCGAAGGATTAATGATGTGTATGGCGACGGTGCCGCAAAAGAAAACACAGTGCGTTTTTGGTTCCAACGTTTTCGTTCTGGAAATTTCGACCTGCAGAACAAGCCCCGTGGACGGCCGGAGACCAAAGTTGATAATGAAGAATTGAAGGCTATTGTGGAAGCGGATCCATCGCAAACCACATCCGAGTTAGCTGCAGGCTGCGGTGTTAGTGATAAAACTGTTTTAATCCACTTGAAGCAAATTGGTAAGGTGAAAAAGCTTGAAAGGTGGGTACCTCACGAATTGAGTGAAGCAAATCAACAAACGCGAGTTACTTGTGAGCGTTTGGTGGACTAGTGCTGGTGTCGTTCACTACAGCTTTCTTAAATCTGGCCAGACGATTACGGCAGATGTCTATTGTCAGCAACTGCAAACCATGATGGAAAAGCTAGCTGCTAAACAACCGAGGCTGGTTAATCGCTCTAGGCCACTGCTGCTTCATGATAACGCTAGACCACACACTGCACAACAGACGGCTACCAAATTAGAGGAGCTTCAATTGGAATGTCTAAGACATCCACCGTACTCTCCGGACCTTGCCCCAACAGATTACCATTTTTTTCGAAATTTGGATAACTTCTTGCAAAGGAAAAAATTCAACTCCGATGGGGCAGTCCAAACCGCCTTCAAAGATTTTATTGATTCCCGTCCGAATGGTTTTTTTAGTAAAGGGATCGATGAACTACCTATGAGATGGCAAAAGTGCATAGATAGCAAGGGTACATACTTTGATTAAATAAATATATTATAATAAAAAAAAATCGGCTTTATGTTCCTCCCATACTAAACGCCAATTTCATATGTAAGGACCTAATATATATATATATATATATATATATATATCTGTTTTACATTAAAAGAATAAGAAAGTAAAAAAAAATGTAAATAAAACACTGCTATTGTGGATAATAATATCTAAACAGAATGTGAAAAAGAAGTTAGAAAGATTCGATTACATGATGACATGACCTAAAAATAAAATAAAAAAATCGATTCGAATTAGAATTCTCTGTAATATACAGGGCGCAAACAATGGTCATTAAAATAAATTAATTTTCTTTCTATTATTATAAGTATCAATCCCTAAAATTATCTGTAGTACCGATATTAACGGTATACCTCGTTTAATCTATTTATAACAGTGTTATTAGATCTTTTCAATAGATAAATAATGAAACCAAGGAAGGAGATAATAAAAATACTTGGACATAAAGAACATTAGGCAAAGGAAATATTGGCTATGTATGTTGTCTAAGAAAAGGAAATTTTATGATCCAAAACACTGATATGAAAGGTGAAAAACTCAGCGTTAAGTTCAAAATATATGAAAAAAGCAATAAATTACAAAAGGCATATTCGAAAATACATTTGACAAACTAATTGCATTAATAATTATATTTGTTTACTGTGCAAAAGAGTCTTCAGAAAAATGTGAAAAAATGAAGTACAAAAGTACATATTATATATATATTTTTTTATATTTTATTTATTCATTCATTTATGCCTAAATAGGCTTTTACATATGTAGGTATATAACAGTTATTTGCAAAAATAATATAAACAGAGAGAAAAACAAAAAAAAGAAAGTGTATATAATTTACATTATGGCGGAATGAAGCGCTCTCAGTATCGCGCCCCTATACTGTGACAGGCCAGAACCAAACACGTCCGCTATGTTTGTATAATTGTTACCTAACCTGAGTATTCTAGGTACTAGCTAGTTGTAGTGAGCATTTGTTCTAGTATTGTCACAGTAAAAAGGCGTCGGCATTCGAGTATATTGATGGATTTGGCGTTAACATTGTATAGATTATTAATGATGATCATTAAGTTGGATGAAAAACATTAACGTTATTAATAGTGATGCAACGAATACTAATTTCACGAATATGAATACGAATAATTCAACAACAAAACAGAATAAACTCGTCTCAATGGGCCGTCTTTGTTTTGGGACGAGTCATGTCTTTTATCCCTTCTCCTCACCCTGATATATTTTCAATGCAAATCGTACCGTTCGACCAATCCGACTCAAAATTTCAAAACTTATAACGCTAGGTACGAACATATAGTTATATTACTCTCGAAGTTTAAGTAGTAAAATATAAAAATATAATTTAACTCACGTAGAAGTATACATCTTTTGAAGAAAGATAATCGAATTATCGTACGACGCACATTGTTGGTGTTTAAGGGTATAAACATCAACACAACGAAACAATGTGCGTCGTACGCACGGCTTACACATACTAATTCGATTGTCCTTAAATGGAAAGAGATCTAATAAAGTCTGTTTTTCACCCATAATGATCGACAAAACAATAAATATTGTTAAATTATATATGAAATTGGTTGGGATTAAAATAAATATTTCAGTATTTATGCGCTCACGGATAGAAGGCGGAAATAACACATCTCATACCAAAGATATGGACGGCTAGGTAATTTTACTGCCGAGAGGACCTAATTGCAAAATTTGTGGTTTTCTACTAATAAATAAAAAATCATCAGTATCAGATACAAAACTCGGCCAAATAAACCATACATTCAGTCGAAAAATAAAATTCAAGAATTTTGATGCATTAAACATGATTAGTAACGCGACGATAGAATAGGGTCCCAATTAACACCACGCACATAATGCTAATGTAATGAACCACAATAGGTAAAACTTGAAAGATCAAAAATTACCGACGCTGGAGGTTGGGACGTGAAAGTGATTGCACAACAAAGATAATCGTGGGATTCTGGAGAACTGCGGGTACGGGCCGAGGGTGAGGGTTTCGGGATCTCTACCTGTGGACCCAACCTGCAGTCACGAGAGTCTGGTCACGTGAGCCAAATACTGGGAGCCGAATGTAGGTATGAGTAGTACCAACTATAACAGAAGTGGTGAGCGAGAATACGGTACTAAACCTTCCTCCTGAAACAGGTAAAGAATCACTTATTGAAAGTAGTCAAAAAAAATTCTTTATTCGTTTATGAACACGAATTTTCTTCAAAAATATGAAAATGTACGTGGGGTATAAAAGCAAAGGCAGAAATACCCAAAAAAATTATAATTCAGTCATCGAGGATTTTATAGGAAACATGCGATTGAAAGGGATAGATAGATAAAATCTAGAATTCGGTACATTTTAAATTAGTAATCGTCGGTGACTGCATTTTGCTTCAATAAATGCAAAATGATTTTGTGGTGACATTATTAATATAGTGAATAAAAAGAATATATTTTGTTTTTTAATTTTTAACATACGTTGTATTCTGATAAAGGGACTACTGGCACCGATACATGTTGGTATTTTCAACAAATTAGTGGTGTAAACAAAGTGTATTACTGTTAATTATATGAAAATATATTAGGACCGTGCGTTAATTTTGAGAGATTCCTAAGACAGGGCATAACTTATAATACATCGCACTGGAGCATGTTGTTACCATATTAATGTCAAAGCACTACCACACGGCTTTGGTTTTCAGTATGTGTCATTTTGCCCAAGTATACACAACACATTTTTTTTAGCATTAAATATGTCCAATTCCGTACTAATAAAACAGCATTTATGGGAAGTTTTACGTTGAATTGCGTTAGATGCTTACATGCACCGACAATGATTCAAAAAAAAGGAAAATGGGTCCATACGAATTGAAGCCAAGAGACGTGGAAAGACGATTTTTTATTTTTAAAAGCTTCTCCAACGGCAGAATCGAAAAGGTTTTCTTCATCGTATTGTCACTGGCGATGAAAAGTGGATACACTATGACAATCCCAAGGATACAAAATCATGGGGTAAGCCTAGCCATGCATTAACATCAACGGAAAAGCCGAATATCCAAGGATCGAAGCTCATGCTCTGTATTTGTACGGTGGGGTCTGCTTGGTGTTGTGTGCTGTGAGCTGCTGATACTGCTGATACTTGGAAACGCTGTAATGGGAAGTCTTACCCCACCCGCTGTATTCTCCAGACATTGCTTCTTCTGAACACCACTTGTTTCGATCGATGATTCATGGCCGGGCCGAGCAACACTTCACTTTTTATGAAGATGTCAAAAAATAGGTCATTCGTGGATATCATCAAAAGACGATTAATTTTTCCGACATGGTATCCGTATCTGCCAAAAATATGGGAAAAAGTAGTGGCTAGCGATGGACAAACACTTTGAATGATCAACTTATAACCGATTTTTAAAAATAATGCTGCAATTTTATAAGAAAATACCTCAAAATAAATGCACGGTCAAATATATTTCGAGATTCACTGGTTTACAACGAAAATAATACGATAATACTTAACACAAACAAATCACCCAGCGCCACTCTAAACTATGAGTAAACGATGACTGCTGTTAAAATCTTTGCACGCGCGAAAGGCGAGCCTCGACTCTTCGATCAGTATCGAGTATAAATTAGCATTACGACATGACTTTCCAAACAAAATAGTAATGTGGGGGCTTGTCTTCGAGGGATTATAGACATTTCTGTAAAAATTGACATTGAAATATTTGGAGACAAGAACAATATCGTTTTTATAGACATACGAAAGAACTATTTCAATACCGCTAGGATTATCATCAGTTAAATAATGGCGTTGTTATAACGATTAATATATTACATTGTTTGATTAGAAACCTTTTTTTTTTTTAAATAGAGATGCGTAAAAGGAAAACGCAAATGCATCATATCAATATTTTACTCTTTACAAACTAAACTAAATGCTTGTGCTATGAAAGTAGGACTAACTTGCGGATCTCCCGGAATGAGGCCCGATCCCCAACCACTGGATTAGCATTGTGATGATTATCAATTCTAGCAAGAGACATCAAAACTCCGACTCTCCTAAAGTCCAAAGTGGTGACCGATTTATTGGAATACTGGATCAGAAATTTCTCAAAAACATGATTGTATGAATTATACATAATTCAATAACGTTTAATAAAATTTCACAAAAAAATATACTATCACAGAGGTCTTGGTAATACGTACGCCTAAAAGACTGACGTTTCTAATACTTTTGTACAGAGCCTAATAGGTAATAAAAAAATTAATGATTAAAAAATATTTCTTCATTCCGTTTCATAGAATGTTTGAAACAAAAACATATTTCTGCTTGAATAATGTTTTCGTGTTCTTTGGTCTGCCGATTGACACGATTACGCCGAATAGCATTTTTCGTTCGTCCTAATGACATGATTATGCCTGAATAAAATTCTTGGTTCGTCCAAATGGTTGATTGAAAATGTGCAATGAAAATGGTGTAATGATTGAAAAAAAAACATGATTACACCTGAATAGCTTTGGTTCGTCCGAATAACACGATTATGTCTGGACAACATCTTTGGACTGTCGAAATAACACGAATGTACCTGAATAATAAATATACTTGAACTATTCGAATAATATCCGGTCTAACAATATCCAGGTAATGCGACGGATCCGGCACAATTTAAGTACAAATAATCCATGAAGAGTATTTGTAAACTCGTAAAGACATTGTCACCTCAAAAGGGCAAAGAACAAAGCGAAGGCAAACAATAGATATTGATGAGTGAAACAGGTAAATATGGCAAGAAAGTAAATTAGCAACTGTATGTCGATGTTATTGGATAGACTATGTATGCAAAATATACAAATACGAATGGAGGATCCACACGATTTTTGTTGTACTTTTGTTTACTCTCTTTGCCTGCTGTGGTGGAATCTTGTAATTAATTTTTCAGCAGCTTCCCGACTAGCCTGAGCTCTGAAACTCTCAAAAAGTGGATGACTATTACATTATTAAATCGACATAATTTAGTCATTATTTCGATTAAAATTCATAATCACAGCACTCACAAACAAGAACCGCAGAAACAGCTGGAGAAGGTGCCGTCGAAACTTTAAAATAACATTTTTTTTTAATATTTGGAAAGGTCCTTCACGGGTGATGTTAAAAAATCAATTACGAATGGATGCAACGAAAGCGTATGAAAGCATGTCTTCAATTTCTTTTTTTAATTTAGGTACTTGTGTGATATTAAAATTACTATTCCATATACACATAATATCATATCTAAGAAAGATGTTCATTTGTAATATACCTGTCTTTATTATTTGTAAAAAAATTTACGGGACATTGCAAATGTCATACTTCACTGTTTTATCAATTCGATATCTGATAATAATTACTACACTAATCAACAAAATAACAATTTTATCGCGTGTAAAAATTAGTATGTAGGCGGGTTGCTTTTGCTCGTTTATGCAAATATGAAGAAAAAAAAACACCTGTACAAATAAAAAAATACCTTTGTGTTTTATAATATTATTATAATAATAAATAAATAATGCATAATTTATTTGGCGTCATTTTCGTGAAAATTTAATCTTATAAGGTCGTTCGTTCGTCAGCTTGTACAAATAATAATTTCTCCTTTGAAACATCCGATAACTAATGATAGGTAGGTAGACTAGTTATATGTGTATATTATAGTTATAGTGCTATGAGCTATGTACTATTCCAATTACAATAATTTCGTTGTCTGTCTGTCCGTCCATCCGCGTAACTTCGTGTAACGTCCGTAACTTTTTTATAGTATTTTTTTTTTCCAATTACAAAAAACTTTTTTCAATTTTTTTTTTAATTGATAAATTCCTTAAGAACCGACATGTAAAAGTACCGTAGTTTTTGACGTATTACGGCTAAAGTGTTTCCATAATAGCAATATGTATTTAAATCGACCGTGACTTTGTGACGTTTGAAACTAGAAATGGAAATGGAAAACTGCTGTGATTTATGCGTTACTGTGTATTATCGAGGGTTCATTATATTTCTCTCTCGGTTTATCACATCAATTTAATCGTTTGATAACTGAACACAACCGAAATATTAAAGATATAGTCATTTATTGTAAATAAATTTCAATTAAATTATTCTAATGAAATCGAAGAAAATACATACCTATACCAACTGATCCGATAATTATCGATTATCAGTTGGTATTAATTATAATTACACACAAGGTGAATAATTGAAAAAATTCTAGTATACTCAAAATATATTATTCATGAAATAACATTGTTTGACACCTTTTTGCACTGTAATACTGAACTGACAATGCGTCACTTTTAAACAGAAATGGGGACTTTAAAAGGTACATGTGCACTGAATGTCCCACATTATACACAGAATGTGGGATATTTTACTGTAATTGAACTTATATTATAGGTACTATATTATGTTTACCAATGATAAAAAATAAAACACCAAAATAACCTTTCTTGCCGGTTAATCAGGACTATTACGATTGTAATAATTGTTTTTTGATTTCGAAACACCCATTCATAATAATCAAATACCTGTAGCGGTACCTGTTCAACCCTGTGCCATGTAAGTATCGCCCGACCCAGAGTTTTGTTTATATTAACATAATAAAAATCTCCGCGATATAAACAAAAGGGTCGAGCTAGGGACTTGGCGACCCCACACCAGTCGGGCTTCTGCCGTAAGATCGGGCAGACTTCCGCGCGTCATCTATTTCTTTGTTCGTCATTACATAAAATATTACTTTACACTTTGACTTGCTTCCTGGGCCTGTCTCCGGGAAGAAATAAATAGTAACAACATATCGCTCTTTTATTCCATCGACCTACGAATATTCCCTACATACCTATACATCAGAATAGGATGAAAGTTGATTCAGAATGTAAAATATTAGATTTTCCTCGATATAAAATATAATGGCGAGGGGTAAAATATAACGCCGGAAGCGAAACACCCTCGAGGGTTAAACGAATTAACCACATTTAATTGAACTCGCATCATCGGACACCACCTTCCGATCCCTCGGCAACCTGTGTTATAAGGACACCGCTGGACCGTTCGAGTGTGTAATCAACTGATATATAATTTATCACCAAATTACAACCCCCTTTGCCTGTTGCTACGGCGAAACTCGATTACTTAATACAACATCGAAATATAACTTATAATAAAATAAATAAATATTCTCAATTCACAGATGACAATAATAACAATAACCGTAAATCTGCAATTTAACAATCACAAATTTACGGCAGTATTTTTTGAAAAGTGTTCCAGACCTAAAAATTATTTAATTATAGTTCACAGAATTATAATGATTAATAACGGGCACAGTGATACGGTTCTCAATTTACTTGTAAAACTTTTTGACGGCATAAATGGCCACTTGAGACGACTCCGCCTCCTTTATGTCATTTTTGTGCTCGAAAAAGTATGTCTTGTTTTTTTTTTTGTGCTGGGATAAAATTCGCCGATTACAGCAATTTTGTTATTCTGAGATTTAGGAGGGGATTATTTGTTAAAAACTAAGTAAGCGATGAAATCGGCCGGTTAAAAATGTGAACTTCCAATATTTATTTACACATCAAAAATGGATCGTTAGTTGTAAAATAAAACACTAATGAAATTTTTATTGTGCTTTAATGACTGATAATAATGAATCTCTGTTGGCAGGAAATATGAGAATATAAAAGTTCACTACGAAGCAAACGAGAACTGCCGCTACCTGTGTATCACGGGTCTCTGCTAAATAATTAACATGAGAAATCCGACGCTCTCAACACCATCCCGCCCGTTCATCGTAAGACGCAGGGACGAGGGCATACGTTAAGTAAGGCTATGCTTAAAACCGTAAATTCCAAGAAGCGGCAAATAGGGGAGGTAAAAAATTAAAATAAATATAATAATAACCGTCCCGTATTAAAAAGCGGAAAATAATCGTTAATTGTGGCGCATAGATGCAAAACCGCCACTATCCACATGGAGCCCGTTTGGATAGCGGCGGTTTTGCATCTATACGCCACAATTGTCACTTTAAGGACCATTTCTCAAAATCCGAAAAAAATGTGTTCGATAAATATCAATGGGCAACACCATAAAAAAAAAGAATAGATAAAGGTCGACCGCATTGCCGTTCATAAAATGGATCGGGTCATAAAAGAATACAATTTCAAAGAACAGCGTGACTTTAAAGCTAAATCTACATAGCTGTCAATGATGATGCGCAATGTATCCGTCAAAATTACCAAGTGTGGTGGATCAATTAAGGCGGCACAGCCGATTCACAAACGTGCATAGCTGTCATCGATAGATCATGTCCTTTCAAGCCGTGCGCGACATGTCATCTGAGCGCAAATTGAATGAAAATTACACGTTCGTTACATATTTATGGTACATACGTTGCTAAAACAGTAAGGTTTGATAGAAAGAGATGGTCATATATTCTTTGCTTTCGTCAGCGTCAGGCATCCCCACAGAAGTACCTCACGTATAAAAATATTTACTTATTTAACTTTAGACAAATGATCTTATATTATTTGAGTCGACTTTTCCGTAAATAATTTTAGAATCATGGTAATAATTCTGAACTCCTTTTTAAATCAATGCATATCGTAATATGACAATACAAAACAATCACCTAGCCCCACGTGCGTACTGCGTATAACAAAATGTATTATTTTATCTATCGACAAATTCCCGTATTTTATTTACGTCGAATAATTACTTACTGAATAGAATTTAAAAAACATATAAAAATATAAAAAACATAAAAATTCTGAAATACTTTTCATATCATAATGAATACCTTTAATATTAAACAAGAAATAAATACATGGGAGACGCGAACGCGCATGCGCAGGGCGCGTACAGTATGTATCTTGATACCTCAAATGATCTGGAACAATTGTTGAATTAGGATAATAACGAAACTGACATGTGACGCATGTTCAAAGTTTAAAAAGGATGAAACCGTTCGAAAATCCATATAAAACCTTAATATATGGGAGATATCAATTGCTTTTGAGCGTATTATATAATAATAATTCATATAAATGTCAAATTTGGCGTAAAAGTACAATGAATAGTGAAATAAATGACGAGGAATATTCGGCTACATAAACACGACTGACCTCTGCCGTGGCCAGACGGCATCTAACACGGATTCTGACGTTGACGATGTCGTTTTTCATACTTTAGAATTTTTATTTTAAAATATTAATTAACGTGTTTTTTATAAAAAAATTTGCTTTTTAATAGTGAATGAAGACTCAAAGTGCGAATATAGATACAATGTATCGTTTAAAATCATATTTTTATATGAATAAACAACGTTTGAAAATGACCAAAAAACGTAAATATTTAAGCATGTATCAAAAATTATATCTTTTTTAATATTGAATATTTCTTAATTTCCTACGTACGGATTCTAGATAATTAAGTAAACTTTATACGTATAAAAAAACATACGATGCTTACATAGAAATTTTAAACGAACCACTCTTCGCCCGGGAACATTAAAAACGTTTTGTTTTTGCCGCGGCCTGTGGATTAAATGCCTATATTTTTCTTAATTATTGTAAATAATGTACAGTTTATTACTTTTATATAAGAACAAAGATTCTATGTAAGTTATCGCCCTAAAAAAATTGCAATCTATCATATACATTCTGATATAAATGAATAATAAAAACCCACATTTTCGTAAAAAACGCCGAATAATGCATTTGCAGTGAATGTACCGCCTTAAAAACAATTTTAACTTTTTTCTCATTTAGCTACGTTTGGCTAGCTAGCTACTGTTACGGCAGATGGTAGGGGCGAATATTCTCAAGTGACGTTGGTAACGAATTTGTATCATAAAAAGGGCGGCTTTCTAATAGGGCGGCACTTTACTTGAGGACGTCACTGATACGATGACGTGACACGGTGTTTTACTGGCGGATTATAAATGCAGCGGCGATCCAAGCGGAGCCCGGCTCGGTCCGCAGTAAAGCCACAAAGCCAGTCAGCAGCCACAGAACAAGAATGGTTCTGCGCCAGCAGCCAAGTGATCCAGTTGCGGCAGCGTCCCCGCGCAGATGCGCATTGGTAATGGTAATACCTGCGCAACGGGTTCAAGTGGTTGCACTTAACTGTTCTGTTCTTGGGTCGTCGAGTGTTCTCAACACACACACAAATCACAGTGCATTCACATCTACAAAAATGTATTTTAATATACCAGTTTAAAGTCTTGTGAAAATTTTAATCGCGTCTTAAATCCCTTTCCATCCATAAACGTTCCACACGATACGAAATGGACGGATCACTGGAATAACGGATCATAACGTTACAAGCTGAAAATAGTTGCGTCAATCTAGAAATTCCAGGCGGAACAAGAAGTCCAAATATAATGACACCAGAGCGCGTCGAGAATTTTGCCGGTTCACAAACATTTCGCTTTGCAATTATATGACCTGACCTATTACGAAATAGAGGAAGGTTCCCGTGGAATTGGAGATAAAATAAAGAAATGGAGCAGCGGTGTGACCGTTTACCGCGGGAACTTGACACCTGGCTGGCAGATAAGGTTCGGTTTCACTTGTTAACTTACTGGTAACTGATAACCCCATGATGACCAGCACCACCAGTTGGTAACCGTAACCGATTGATTTGAAGATTAATTTCATTAATAATCAAAGAGTTCGGAAAAACAAAATTATCTTCTCAATATTTATAGATCTCTGTATATATATATATATAGAGATCTAATTTATTAAATTATATTAAGAGAGAACATGGATAACCATTGGTAACCAAATATTTGTTTGATAGATATAGATAGATTTTTGTACATCTTTCCAATTGATATATACACGCATAGTTTTATTTGTTATATTTTTTGAACATTTTGTATTTTAGTGATAAGCTAAAACAGTATTTAAATCGTGATCGTGACATTTGTATTCGATTGTAATAGATACTTCGCAATTCGGTTAGCGCAATTCGTAATTACCGTAGAAACTAAACATTATCACTTTAATCTCAGTTACCAATCATCGTTATTATGGAATACTGATAATGCAATCGGTCACAATAATAAAGTCATCATCAATGTATGTACCTATTTATTGCCTTGTAGAAAGAAAAAGCCTTATTTGAGCCGTTTGGTAAGCTTTTTTTGTCAATTGGTTGAGCAACTTTGTAGATGCACATTAAAAAAAAAAGATTTTATTATTTGTATGTATCTACTTATATTTTATTAATTTTCCGAAACATGTAGGTATAATTAACAAAATATAAGTAGATATCTTTTTTTTCGTTTAGTAATCTATATAAATAACTTAATTCATTTTGATATGTACCTACATATATACACAAGTGTTTTCGCTGCGAAATCACAAAACAGTCTTACTTAAATATTTTTATTCGGCATAATATATTTATTGTATTATTAGAAATAATAAAAACAGATGATTGTCCATTCCAAATACCAAATGCAGCCGAAATATATACGTGAAATAATCATATTGTGTACATGAAATATTTACATATGTGCGTTGTATAATTTAATATTATTTATCTTAACTAAACCCGAACGATAGTTTACTGTGAAAACAAACACATCGGGGCGTAGGTAATACAAATTACATTCGTATTTACAGCTGTCATTGAGTTGTATATTTGCAGTAAAAATATGCACACGCTACAAGCAGCTGGAAGATAAAGAAAATGCATAATTATTATGAATCACGTCGAATTAAATTGCTACAAGAGAAAATGGTTTGAATTAAACTCAAATTGAACGTCAACCCGATTTATATTGTAATAATAATGTAAGTAACCCAGACAATCAGAGTTGAAAATTTATAATTAACAAATATGAGAGTAAGTGTGAGCGAGAGGAGACACGTCAGCACAGTCGAGGGCGCTGCTCAACAGTTTGTCTTTGAGACATTGAGACTGCGAATGTCGCAGAGCGGGCGAGCGAGCGATCTGTCCGCTCACTCAAAATATACCTACATTCATTAAATATATCGTCATTTCTCCACATTTACCTCTTTGTCAATGTCAAATATTTAAAAAATTGTGAATATAAATTACCACTTGACCATTTTTTGAGTAAAAGAAAAAGGGAGTAAAAAAGTAACCCATAAAAACCAAGTTTTTATTATATTCCCTTTCTCATTTACTAGTGGAAACTGGTTTGGCGCTTAACCTACGCGTTGGGCTTCGGTCGAGAGACGCTAGAAAGGGAGTAATAAAAAAATTCCAAAAATTCGAAATTTAATTTAAATTTAATTAATTTAATTTAAAACTATAATCAGGTTTCGTGTCATACAACTTAGTAAGTTGTATGTAAAAACCATCAAAAATTTGAAAAATCGACCCACGAGTCTAAAAATAGATCCAAAGTTTTTTCGCCAAGCAAGCAGACTTGACCGATTTGCCATCTCCACTTGAACATTTTTTACTCTTCTAGATTTGATAATGCCACTTCTATTTTACAGCGCAGAAAATAAATTAAAGGATATTTCATAAATAAAACTCATAACAACTTACATTATCTAATTACCTAGTTTATTATGAAACGGGTGCGGAAATTTGAAAAAATATATAAAAGTATTTATGAAAAATTGCAAGAATAAGAAAAAGGTGCGTTTTAAAATAACACAAAACTAAACTAAATTCAGCAAATCATTGTAGTAAAATTGTGTGAAAGCTGTATTTAGCCCGATGGCACGGAAACATCTCATCAGAAGAAGCCTGTCTCGCAATACTTTTCATGACAAATAGCGCATGGATACAAATCAAAATAGATTTTCTACACAACTAAAATTTATCATATTTTGATGATGCATATATGCAACACTTTTGTGCAATATATAAATGCTCCACGATAAAATATTTACTCATCGACTAAACCGGTTTTATTTAATTGAAGAAAAAACGAGGTCTGCTACTGTTGAAAGTTGTCAATATGTACACATAGCTGGCGTTGTGCGGACGTTTGTAAGATACCACAATGATTACAAAAGATTGATACGGAGAATGACATTTTAATAAGTAAGTACCGCATGACTCGAAAACTTTAAAACTTATAAAACTAATAACCAGAGGAGGTGTCTTTGTTTCGTGCAGACCCTAAACGTAACGATGCGGTGTTTGCAAAATTTGGCTGGGACAGGCAGGCGGTTTGACGTCCGTTTTTTTCTAGGGTCCTAGAGTGCAACGCAAAAACGGGAACGGTTGTCGTTCAATACGATGCACATTTATAACGAGAGGTGTGTGTGGAGTGGCTAAGGGGGGGGGCTATGTTTTATGTAGGATTGTATATAGAGTAGAGAGCCGGCAGACATATATTCAGTTTTATGTATAATATATAAATATCATCCATTTCTCGCCCATTTATATTTACCGATCGCTTTACCCAATCTTCGCCGTCTCGGCTTCCAGTCATTCAAGTTGTAGCCGCCTTGCAACAGCGAATTGCCTCTTTCCATCTTTCTCTGTCTTTTCAATCGTTCACTCTTTTCTCTGCTCTTTGTTTCTATGCCGAGAATCGGAGCACATTAATATTTTGTTTTTCTACATTATATAGATAAATTTATTTTCCTTCATAAATTCCTTTTATTATAACTTTATAAATTGCATATGAGGGGTATAAAAGCAAAGGCAGTAATATCCCCCCGAGATGTTTCTAAGATAAATACAAAAAACCTGTCAACTCCTCAAGGAAATTTTTTTGAAATCTACATCTTATAGTTTTTAAAAACAATAGCCACTTCACTTTTCCTTTTACATACATACGTGTATAAATAAATATTTAACTTTAAAATACGGATATCGCTATGCTTGCCACCTAATAGTGGACATTGCCGCTTTTGCTATTTACAAAATTGAATACTGCTGACTTTAGAAGCGGCCATTTTGTCACAAGACACATTCTTGTGGGTTGATTGATGAAATGGAATGTGAAGTTTATATGGAAACCTGGTTTTGGAAGGGATTGAGCTAAATTTCCCATTAAATCAATTCAGTACATTCTAAAGTAATAATCTTCTGTAACAACATTCAAAACATTTTAATTTTTTTTAAATTGCTGCCTTTGCTTTTATACCTCTCATATGATTTATTTGGAATATTTAACGTTCTTGACCCGAGAAAATTATACCTTAAAAACATACTCATAAAATTCCACAAGGACAAGGTAAATTTTAATCGTACACAACAAACACGGGTTACAAGGCTGGCAAATACAATTAATTTCGAGGAACCTAAAAGGAAAAACGTCTTTTGGGCAAAGACAATTCAATTTCACTGCCCCGCTTGTTTTTAAGAATTTACCTAATGAAACTAAAGAAATAACTCTACACAAACCTTTTAAACATCATATTTATAAAAATATCAGGTAGAAGGTATGCTGAAGAAGTGATCCGCCCTTGACCTCTGAATTGCCAAAAACTGATTTATATAATTTAAACTATACTATAATATAATATTTATTTTTGTAACTACTTAAATTCTTATCTTAATTTTGTATGTGTATTTTTTGTTTTCTTTTCTTTTCTTTTCTCTTAGATTTAGGTATTCCTATGATTTACTTTATATTCTAATCTTGATTTTGTGTGTATATTTTCTTTTATTTTCTTTTAGATTTAGATTCTTTAATTGCCATTTTTTATTACTAAATAAATACCATATGAGAATAACTGCCACACAACAGGTTTTTACCTAGTGTGGTAGTTATTAGTATCTTGTATTAACTAATGTAAATGTAAATAAACAATAAATAAATAAAAATATGTTTTCACTAATTATATTTTCAAACGACATTGTTATCTGCCATTCAGTGTGTCAGTTGACATACAGGAAGCGCTTTGTATAATAAGATTATTTACCCCTATGAACGAAGACTTTAAATTGTCGACGTTGGTGTGAAATGGGGTCACGCTACCTACGCCAGAGATAATTCGAGATGCAGCGGAATGTAAATACACCTATAAACACGCGTCAACACGCGCAATGCCTCGATTCCACTTATTGTAAACAAACAAAACGTATTCAAAAATAATAAACTGGTTCCCATGCGAGTTTTAAGCTCACTCATATAATATTTAAAGAAAATAAACGACTGCCGATACATTGTAATCAATTACCAAGCCCGGTACATACTTTTATGTACACATTTAAATGCGTACTTATACAGGGTTATTTGTAAAACATTAATAACCTCGCAGGGCTATATTCCTGCCTTGATTATGAGTCGAAAATATATAATATCAATAGTTATGGAGATATGCGACATCAAAGTTTGCATTTTTTTTTCAATATTTCTGACTTATTTTTTGTAGAACGTTGGACTATCATTACAGTAACTCATATCGATTACGAAAAATTCGTTCGTTTCAATATAAGTTAAATAAAATGATAAAAACCCTGAAAAAATTCCAATTGGAATATTTTCCAATTGTAATTCGAAGATTTTTATTTTACTTGTGTTAAAGGGAATAAATTTTTCATATTCGATATAAGTTACTGTAATGATAGTCCAACGTTTTGCAAAAAATAAGTCAGAAATATTGGAAAAAAAATGCAAAATTTGATGTCGCATATCTCCTTAACTATTGATATTAGGTCATAATAGCTTGAACATTTTCGACTCATAATCAAGGCAGGAATATAGTCCCGCGAGGTTATTAATGTTTTACAAATAACCCTGTATATTGTGTGTGACATTTGTCTTGCATTGTTGTACACGTTCCTAGTCAAACTACACATTAGTATTATTCTGTAATGACGTCAATGCAGCACGAGCCGCGCGGACACTTCGTGTCTTTTGACAATGCCAAGTGCACCAAACACGCCAGAAGCAACAGCGTGAGGAATGCGAAAATGCACTTATCTATCTTAAATCGCACTTTTAACTAGGAATGTAATTTATTTATATTGATCCAAACGTCACGGGTTCGAATCTCACCCCGAACCAGCAAGTTAGTCCTATTTTCATAGCACAAGCGTTTAGCTTAATTAGACACGTATTCCGTGTTCGCATCTCATCAGTTCGCAAAGTGACTTTATTGGAAAACGTGGAAAAAGGTTTATATTTGTCTATATTCATCTGGTAGTAACGAATATGTCGGATACCGACAGTTTGATAAAATTAATATCCATAATTCTCAAGTGAATATTAGAAAATAAAAAAAACTGGTAATTTATTTCATTAAGTGCTCTTTCTGTCTCCTGCAAAATTTTGATTTTGCGTACAAACCTTTTTTATAGGGATGCCTTCAATTGTTGGCACTTTTTGTATATTCTATAGTTGATCTCTTTTAAATTTGTGGTCTCCTAAAGTGTTGAATTACACATTTTATATATATGACGAATTATTTTCTGGGGTAACCCGCGTCAAATAGACCTGAAAAGGACTTTTAAACTCCCGCCGTTTCGAACAGGTAACACTGCTCTTTCTCAAGGGCCTCTTATTTTGAGTCCTGCCCAAAACTGGACGAGTTAACCCGACTGTTCGGGGCAAGAGCCCGAACAAAAGTGAATTAAAAATCCTAATTGGTGCTAAAAATTATTGTTTTATATATTTGTTTAATTGCCGACTTTGGGAACGGGTAATGACTTGTACTAATTTGTTTTTCTATTATTGGTGACTTTTGTGGGTTAATTTTCAATATAAATATAAGGAAGCCAATGTGCCGTTTAGTACATTTTGAGATGAACGAATCAATTTAAGAATTTTTCATATAAACAATGGAGGGAGATATACTAAAAAAAACATTGCCGTTCATCGAAAAAGTCTGCCTAGTAATTATTTAAAATATTTTTTATAAATCTAGTAGTCTGTGCAATTATTTTTTAAGACAGTTTCATTCAATGCAGTCGTCAAGGATTACTAATCTATAATGGACTGAATTTATAGGAAACATGTTATTGGAAGGTAAAGATACCCCACATATTGTGCATCTTTTAAAATGATTTGGAATAACATACATAATTTCGGGAAATTTCTTTTTTGGCTGATTCGATTATTTATTTATTTAACAAACAGTTCGTCAACAAGACCTTAATAGATGGTCCTAGAGTGAGGAATTTCAAGGAATCTTGTTCGATTTCAAGCGACTACAGATCGCGTGGGATTGTATGATCCAATCATGGGGGGATAATATCCATTACTGATATGTAGTTTTTGCACTATGTATCGTAAGTTGAATTCCCGGGAAAGTGGCATAATTAATACTACTAATGTAATTAAAAACAACAACCCTTTTATTATAAATGACTGATGAGGTTGATTTTTGGTACGGAAGTGAAAACTGAGTTACTGAATGCATATCCTGCCAAAGAAATGCAGTTTAAACTGTCGGCCATACAATCGGCTGACACTGAATCTTACACCTAATAAATAAATATATAGTCACATGCTCATGATATTTGTAATTGTTGTTTTTGTTGAAGAACAAGCTTGGTGTACGCAGGTATACGAAGCAGTGCGTGTTTATATGATCTCACGCGTCCTGGTACCGCGATATATTTCACGTTCACGTCATAGATAAGCGATTTCCCTTCACTCAAACATGTTACTAATTAATTTAAATTACTCAAATAAGTTACTGCAATGCAAGTTCAACGTTTTGTAAAAAATAATTCAGAAATTTTGAAAAAAAAAGAGAAAATTGTACATCTCTATGACTATTGATTAGGTCGTGTTTGCATTTTCGAATTTGCATTTCAATCAATATTCTTACTATTTACGAACGAATAACGAAACATGACTTATTTGGTTAATAACTAAAGATAGTGGGTTAAAAATGTATATCTAGTACAAAATATCTTCAAAACCTTCACTGGCTTAGATGTCCAGAGAGGATTGAATATAAGCTTTGCCTTACAATATTTAAGGTTATTCACAACATGGCCCCTCAATACATAACCGACTTCTGCATTCCATTCTCTGCAAATAATAGACAACTAACACTTCGCTCAGCATCAACATCTAATACAAATAGGTTATAGCTGAAGTAAATTGCGTCTAACCAACTAACCAACCATCACGCCGTTTCCCCGCAGGGGTAGGTATTGAACGCCACACTCTTCTGTCCTGGCACACCACTTTTGCTTCGGCCACATTCATACATCTTCTCATACAATCGCGTCCATAAAACTAATTTCGGTGATCGTGCTTTCGCGGTGGCTGGACCAAAGTTATGGAACAATAATAACTAATAAACTGAGACAAACAGACAGCTTACCACAGTTCAAAAAACAACTTAAGA
>JADDOH010000036.1:0-35184 GCA_016648135.1 Agrypnia vestita
TTCGATTCCCGGTGAGGTCGCAATACATCTTTCTGATTTCTTTAAAATCTAGGTGTTCTTGTCGGACCGCAATTAAAATTGGGCCTTCAGGCCAATTGTAGCATTAAAAATTGCTGTACATTTGGTTTGAGGGTATAGTCCCGCTCTCCTACAATATAGCAATTACCAAATCTGGTACCTAGTACCGTTTGTCGTAACTTGATATTTTGTTTGGACATAATGACAAATATATTTCTGATTTTTATAGTGCTCTCCGGCTGACTAAAATGTGGTCTGTGGTCAGCCATTGCTCTGGTAATGGCTGACACTATCCGCAGTCCAAGAAGCAGTGTTCCAGATAAATCACCTACGCACCTTTCATGGATATAAATGTAAAATTATCAAAACCCGAGTGAAATAGAAACCTTGAAAAAAAATATTGTCGACAATGCCCTGCGGTAAAATTCATTTAGAGTTGCGGAAAAATCAATTTCTTCTGACAAAAAAGTATTTTTCGAGATCTAAGTAAAGTATTTCTCCTGTTAAGGATATACTGTAGGATCAGTCGATCGTCAGAAAAGCCTGTGTCACCCTACATAATATTGTACATTTCGACACTGTGTATGTAAAATGTCGAAAAATTAATAAAAAAATATTTTATTGACAGATGTCATTTACATTGCGCAGTGCGCATGTGCGACTCTGACCGAGAGTTTAATCTAAAATTTCCGCTCAGAATTCTCTGACAGATTTCGCTTAATCCGATTTGAAACAACCCGTTTTTGAAAAAAGTACTATTTTGTATTGTAGAAAGTAAAAAAAAAAGAAAAAAGTACTATTTTGTATTGTAAAAAGTAAAAAAGTAATTTATTGAAAAAAGTAAAATTTCAGTTTAAACTCTACGCTTACTTTGATCGAACTTGAAACAACCGGGCCTAAGTTTACGCACAACAGGCCAAGTGACATAAATCTCTTCGCATAAGATTCTGAAAGGCCGTAAAAACTTGAGAATATTTAAAATTATAAAATGCATAATCAAAGGCAATACGATGCATTTATTGAATCGCGTCAATTATGAAAGTAAACAATTTTAATGTCAGGTAAATGGTTAAATATTTTTCTGTTTCCAGAAACAAAAGATGTCTATTAAAGCAAAGAGATCCGGCGTCCGCTTCCATCTTGGCCCACTACAGAAGACCACAGACTTCCAAAATGTAGGGTAAAATAAACGGAAAGATTTGTATCTCGGTATTTTATTCTCTAACATTTTAGAGCATCAAGCACAATTGCTTAATTGATGGTGATAGAAAATAAATTGTAATATAGTCGATATGCCATGCTCTTGATTCGCTAACCACAACACCTCATTCGAGACTCAAAGATAGTCTTGAATGTTTTTCAATAATCCAATATATATTATTAATATTTAAAGCATTAACTTTGTGGTTAGACATTATAACAGAATTTTAGTTAACTTAGTATAAACCACTACTAGATTTAAGGTCTACCGGTTCATTCAGGGCTCAGGATTCAGGACCATCACTACACTACTATATTCACAATACTATGCACCCCAACCATAGTATTGTTAAACTTTCACCAATATTGATTACATGAGTGTTAATCTTGTCAGAGACAAACATACTCTGATTGGCCTACTGAACATTCAGGAATCTACCGGGAGAGAGTGAGAGGGGGCTGGGTCTCAAGTGGGTGTTACAAAATCTTACCGGTAGATTCCTGAGTTTAACAATACTATGGTTGAGGTGTAGTGTTGTGAATATAGTAGTGTAGTTTTGGTCCTGACGAAGAGACGGGTACGTCTCTAAACCGGTAGACCTTAAATCTGGTAGTGGTTTTTACTAAGTTAGCTAACATTCTATTAATTAATATCAATATACATATATAAAAAGAAACCCGTGTTTCCCTACCCGCCAAGTTTTCTCCACAACCAGCCACAACCACCCAGCGGTGGTTATGGTGATGGATAGGTGTCACATCGAAAATATGCGAGTTTGGTGGGGGTGGCTGTGCGCGGGAGGTAGTGGGTGACGAAAATGCGCTTTCCAGCACATTGTTTTGTTATGGGAAGGCCGCAATGCTTCAGATTGTTTCAAAATAGGCGCGTCGACCGTGTCGGTGAGTCTAGAAGGTTCCGGAAAAGCCTGCTCTAGAATGTTCTGGAAGGAGAAGGTTCTAGAAAATTCCCGAAAGTTCTGTAAGGTTCTAAACTGAGTGGCGGAATGTGTCGGTGTGTCTAGAAGGTTTCTGTGAAGGCACAGCTAGTCCGGTATATTCCTTATCTATGTTCCTTCTGACTGTCCACTGTAACCTTATTTCAGCACATGATGAAGGACCCCTCGGTGGGGCTCCACGAGGCGGGGAGGGACTCCGGGGCCCCCAGCCCAGACGCCCCCTGCAGCCTGCAGCCCGCCGCCATGAGGCTCCTACACAACCAGACACGTTAGTACGCATTTACACTACATTAGGACTTAATAAAACTCGGGAAATGAGCCATTAAGCGTACTATATGCAGATTTACTTGTCACAATCTTCGAGGGCAATATTGAACTACGCAAACCAGGTTATCGGAGATGTGCGCTGTAGCACCTACCAAGACAGAGAGGAGTGGAGAAAGCGAGTGCTCGGTGCAGACCAATCCTAGCACTGAGACCCCAAAAAAAAATGCAAATTTTTAAATAAGCATTTATTTGTAAATTCAGAAAAAGTTTCATTATGATCCATGACCACTTTACTTTTTCCCATTCCAAGAATTCCTGAGGTACTTCGGGCATTCAAATTTGGGGAATAGGTATAAAATCGGCAAGTCGGATAAATCTGGAGTACAAATTTGGTAAATTTACGTACCTTAAAACTTTCAGAAAAATAACAGGTAATAATAAGAAACACGACGATCAGAAAAAGGTGTGATATCCAAGATTTTGTCAGATGGAGGAAACAAAGGAGAAGGTATTGAAGATACCATGTGGAAATAATGGGCTTCCAAAGACTACCACACCTTGCCGAAGGGAAAAGGATACCTGGAAAGGCAGCTGGGAGTCCATATCACAAGAGGCGGCAAATTCTGCACAAACAGGCCGCTACCTTCAACCAGTATAAGAATAAGATGGGCCGGTTGTTTGGTCAATCTTTAGAGTAAGTAATAGTTAACCAAAAAGCATAGATTTTTAAGAAAACGGGGGTTTTGATTGGTGAAAAACGCGAAAATCTATCACTCTTAATCCTGATCAAACAACCGGCCCTAAGAGAATTCCGCAAAAATTGAAAATATGATGTCAGAAAATGATAAGCCCGGAGTATACTGAAAAAAATTTTGTTGCAACAATTTTTCCGAGTGACCATGGAAACTGACGTCGTTTGCTGAAAAACAAGAAAAAATTGCTCGAACTGTTGCAGCATATACCTTTACCAAATGCTTACAAATGTAATCAATTAGTGGATGCATTTATTTATTTAAGTGTTTAGAGAATCTTGTATTTTTAAATAGCAAGAAATAATTAATAATAAAGTGACATTAATCCACATTACAAAATAGGACATAAAGAAATTTGGAAACGAGTAACAAACGATGTAAAAAGGAGGAAGAGGTCAAAATTAATGTTAAAGGAGGAAATTTGTATGTAGGTAGATGATTATCTTGAATAAATATGGTGACGGTGATAAGATATATCTAGTAAAATATAGATGTTTTTTACTGAATGGAAGGCAGATTACTATTTAAAAAATTGAATTTGGTCAAAATATAATTATAGTTACGTAATTTGTACGAACGGTGGATAAAGGATTGCTAGGCATGTATTGTTCTACATCTAGTACACCATATACACACAATTCAGGGAACAAAAGATCGCGTTCTTGTCTAGAATAGGAGCTGATCTATAATTCAAAAGTAGTATTTGATCAGCTCGAGTCCTTGGATGTCTCAAGGTTTGCACTGTGTGGAAGTCAGCTGTTTCCAGATAGGAACCAAAGGATTATACCATATCTACCGTTGAGGTGGCAAGGAAATCTGCTCTGTGTTTGTTCTAGTCTCAAGTGAGACGCACACTCTTACCTAAATTACTACGAAGAGACGTAGTAGATAGACCTCTTTTCATTTATGAAAGACAATCGAATTAGTGTGTATAAGTCGTGAGTACGAGGCATATTGTTTCGTTGTGTCGCTTTTTATACCCGTGAACACCAACACAACGAAACAATGTTCCTCGTACGCACGGCTAACACGCACTAAATCGATTGTCTTTCTTAAATGGAAACAGGTCTACCTACAGCATTTGTAGTATGTATCCTTACCCATGAATCACCCTCAGGGATGGAGATCTTATCCTCCATCAACGACGTGCTGCAGTCGCGCGCCGAGCACGAGAACTCGCGCAGCACCCTGGCGCGGCTGCACGAGGAGCTGCGCGCGCGGCTGCAGGCCAGCACGCGCGCCAGCCACGGGCGCAAGCAGGCGCGGCTGGAGGGCGCGCGCCAGCACGTGCGCGAGCTGTCGGCCGAGCGGCGCGCGCTGGAGGCGCAGGCGGCGCGCATGCGCGAGCACCTGGCGCAGCACGAGCGCGAGCACGCCGAGCACGCGGGCGGCGAGGAGGCGGAGGCGGCCCCGCCGATGCTGGGGAAGACCTCGGACAAGAAGCCTTCCAGGAAGGTGAGCTGAGCTATTTATTCACGTTACACATCCCTACTTATCAAACCCAAATACTGCAGTCAGATGCTATATCATATGTAGAACATAAAAGCAAAGGCAGCAATATCCAAAAAAAATTAATGCGGTCATCGAGGATTATTTAATTTAGAATGTACTGAATTCGAGATTTGATAGGAAATATAATTGTTCGAAGAATATTTTTTCTTCTGAATGAAGGTTGTTTCGCACACGATCAACCCAGCGGCATAAATTTGAATATTTTAAATTTAATAAAAATAACAATAAATGGCCGTGTGTGTGTGTGTGTGTGTGTTGGTGAACTCATTTGTAAATAAACATCGCCCGTGAAAAGCAATTAGTGAATCATTGTTAACCGCGTATGAATGAAAAGGTGTCATTAAGACGACTTCTAGGAATTATAATGTGTTTTGTTTATATTTCATGTTCATTCATTTTATGTATATAATTGTTACTATAAGGTTTATGTTTTGATTTTATTTCCGCGTCGGGGCCTCGACCAACTTGTCTAACTTTAAGAATTTTTTGATTTTATATGTATGTTTATATGTAAATTTAATTCTTTGTTTGAAATAAAATGAGTGGAATTAGCGGTCTTATTACTGACGAATCCTGACTGGAGATATAAGGTTTTGTGCATTATTAGGACATCCGCGAGATTCGGAAATAAACGTATCTCACTGTGGAGGATGACGGCCGATCTCGCGGATTAAATTAAATAGTAAAAATATGTTTTTTGCCAGTTTTTAGATAACTGAGCAGCAGATTTGAAAGGCCGTTCAAATGGTCGCGCAGGCCGACGTTTGAACGCGACAAGTCGGCGCCTGCCGGGGGTCGCTGTTTTATGGACCAGACGTACGCGGCGCGTGGAACGTTTGCAACGCCGTAAAACCAGAAAGTTCACGAGATGAACTCAGAAAAAGTGCACAAAACCTGGCATGTTGTATATCGTTGGATTCGGCATGTCATTTCCTGTCAGAATTCGTTATAAAATAAAGAATCGGATTAGTTTGGAAGAAGATACATCGAGAGATAGGAATCGGCCTTTTTGAGGCGATTTATGAATGCCGACACATCCGGACACATTGGTCCCAATTAAATTCACATGCGGATGTGCCAGGCGTTCAATTTGACGTAACATTTATATATGTACACCTCCCCGTTCGGGAGATAATTTGGCTAGACGGGCAAAATGGTCCATCTAGAGGATAAGCCGGCACGGTATGATCCGCTCGGGAATGCCGCGCTCACCACCATCCGCCACTGGGTATTCTCGAGATGTCTCTCTCCTCCATTACTAATCCCATTTTGACCGTTAATTTCCCGTTATGTCTAGATTTTAAGTATAAATAAAGGAAGATTCCGTAGACCCAGCATCCTCAATTCGCCGAGACTACTTTTACATCGCTGCTGGTCCGCGGAATCATTTTTTGCTAAAAAAGTGTATTTTATTTTTTATTGAATATCCTGAAAAAGTGTTTTTTGTTGTTGCTTTCTAATTTACCTTTGTGCTTAAAATATCGTAAATTCATACTGAATTTCTCCCACCGTAACGCGGAGACCCACCCTATATTTATCTATTTTTAAATTCGGTTTTTTAGCCAGTTGGGTTTTAAAATATTTTGGGGATTTTTAAATAGTTTTTCGAACTTGGTATGGCCCTGTGCGTACCAAAGGTGACGCAGACACACACATGAGAAGGGAGACGGTCCCACGCTTTTGGTGGTCTGCATATCGTAAATTTGCATTTTTGACAATAATAAGAGGTGCCTTCTAGAAATCAATCGAGATGGTAACGAAAAGGCGATAGTCCTTTTTTTTGCAGCGCCAGCGGTCACGTTCTGGTTTTCGTTCAAAAACACATTAATTATAAAGAAGGTGACGGGTACATGGAAGAGATTTTAGTTTTAAAGACGTTCCCACAGTCCCGTCGGCCACATCTGTCTGCACGTATGATAACAGGATAATGGTTCTTTTTCTCGTCACTACTTGTAATTGTAATTATTTCGTATGTAAGATTAGCATCACGTACTTAGTACTTATCTAGAATTAATGGGATCCCAGTTAAGTAGGTAACTGTAATTAATTAATGATAATTAATTGATAAGGAAAACTAGGTGCGTTATTTTTGTATAATTGTATTCTCTTAGTAATACCTTGTTTGTACCTATTGTGTATTTGGTATGGATAATTTTGTCTGTTATGCTGTAACTAGGTCCTGGTAGCATTAATAATAGATTTGTTTATAGTAGCCATGTTCTTTTAGATAGCGTAGGTATGTAGTATCGGTATACATCACTTTTGTGTCGTTAGATTAGGTAATATTGATGTTAATTATTTGTGTTTATAGTGAAGTACTTTATGTGTATGTTACATTGAATTTTAATACCTATCTAATTATATTTGTCTAAGAATAAGTTATTATACATTATTATATATATTATAAGTTATTATACAGGGGTACGAGGGGTGTGGTCCGCGGATGGGGAGTGCCCAGGACACTCGGGTGAAGATGTAAGACGTGGGCCAGTAAAAAAACTTTGAGTCAGGCCTATCGTCATCATTGGTTCGAAATATAGGTCGGCAGCCAATGATATGTGATGTGTGCGAAGCGTTGAACACACCCGCCGGGGTCGGGGGTTAAGGGCTCCGGGAGCCGAGAAGACAGTGCTTGTCCGTCAAGCTCTGTCGCGGTCCGCCGCGACAGAGCTCGGAGTGAGAGATCCCAACGAGTCTTGTTACGTGCAATGTGAAAAACAATTCGGAATCGCGAGAGGTCGCCGTGGTAGTTTAGAGAGACCGAAATCGGACAGAGTGAAAAATGGTCGTGAATGAACATTGATTGTTGGACAGTTCGGGAACGCCGGAAGTTATCGGCGGTAGGAATTACGCGCGGCAAGCGGAGATGATGAACCGAGCGCGACGGCCAGGGCGTTGGGCGTTCGTGAAACACCGGGTGTGCAACGGTCAGACGGCGGAGGAAGCGACGTTCTAGTGGAGCACGGTCGAACCAGGAAGCCCGCCGTCATGTAAAAGGGCAGCAGACGACGACGAGGAGGAAGACGAACCTTACGCCTTACTAACGGCCAGTCGTTCAGGAGAAGGGAGAAGCCGCCCAATTGACAACCGGGCGGTCGCGAGAAGACGAGGAGGTCTGGCTGGACAGGAGCGAGTTGTCAAGTACGTGAACAGGGCTGTGACGGGACCCCCGCACCAAGAAGGGCTAGGCATTAATTAAGGTAGAATTAGTTTTTCCTAGCATAAGGTATTTCTTTTTATGACTGTCTCCTTTTTAGATATCCGCATCTAACTGTAAGACAATGAAAAAGACCATTATCCTGTTTTTAGCATTAAATTCATTGTTATAAAAAAAAGTAACACTTATCATTTCACCTGCCCACCTTCCTACGACTGGCCAACAGTGATACGAAGAAGGATCTAAAAGAGAGATCGTATCAAAGGTTTGAACTTTGTGGTGACTCGGGAATGCAATCTCGATCCCGCGAGATCTCGAGGCATTTTACGAGATCGAACCGAAAAATCGGACGAGGTTATCGGGAATGGTCAGCATTTTTTATGTTTTGTATTTTTAATTGTAAATGTCTATAGAACTTTTAGTAAGTACTTAAAACTTATGTTCATGTCACATTCAAATAATGAAAATATCTGACGAAAAAGCTTTGGATCGATTTTTAACCCTTTTCCCGTGATCCAATCGAGCTGAAACTTTGCAAGCAGACTCGTGGCGACGATCAAGAAGAACTATCAAATTTTCGTTAAAAAAAATTAATAATTATAGTATAATTTCGGATTTTTAGAAATTTTATTGGTTTTTTCAAATTGGAATCATTAGAAAAGTTTGATTAGCGTCGCGGAATATTTTCTAAATTTGAATTACTCCTATACTCCGAATACATAATAGGTACTTCACTACGAATGTCGTAAATCTAAATTGACTGACAAATGTTTTTAGAATTTAATCTTCAAAGCATGAAGTGTCTTATCAAAGCTCAAAACATCTGACATTTTAGAAATATATTAAATTACTGTAAGTTTAGTGTTATGCTATATGTTTTAATTCGTCTTTAATTGTTGTTATATTTTACAAAGAAAGGGAGTATAATGAAAACTTGGTTTTTATGGGTTACTTTTTTACTCCCTTTATATTAACTCGTGGCGTCTGCTTGTCTTCTTGTCTGACGAAAAAACTTTGGATCCATTTTAAACCCCTTTCCCGTGATCCAATCGAGCTGAAACTTCGCAAGCAGACTCGTGGCGACGATCAAGAAGATCTATCAAAATTTCCTTAAAAAAAAATAATAAATTTTTGGATTTTTCAAATTTTGAATGGTTTTTTCAAACAACTTATTAAGTTGTATGAAAATATTTCAACGCGTCTAGTAAACGCGAAACCTGATTATAGTATAATTTTGGATTTTTTGAAATTTTTTATAACTCCCTTTCGTAGCGTCGCTCGACCGAAGTCCAACGCGTAGGTTAAGCGAAAAAAAATGTTTCAACTAGTAAATGAGAAAGGGAGTATAATAAAAACTTGGTTTTTACGGGTTACTTTTTTATTTACTTATATACGCCCATTACAGGCTTTTACATAAAAAATATAACATTAAATTCAAAAATTATATACATTAAGCGATAAAGAAGACATTGCAAATAATATCCATTTGTTTTTACAGCTTCAAGGGAAATACAAAAAATTAAGGGTCAATAGATTAAACGCAATCATTGTCTATTTATCTTGCCTGAGAAAATATTTGAATATCAAAAATCACAGATTGTGCCCCGGTTGGAAATTAAATTTGATATGACCCACAGAGTATGAGATGAACTATACCCATTTAGGTGAGGGGATTGGGTCACAGCGGAAGAACGTCACCCCTCGTGAATTTTTAAGACACATTCACTACAGTTAAAGTATTTATATTATTTATATTTATGCAAGTTGCATAGTATTTAATATTTATTTTTTACTCCCTTTATATTAACTCGTGGCGTCTGCTTGTTTGCTTGCCGGCTTGCCGTCAAAAAACTTTGGATCGATTTTTGACCCTTTTCCCGCGATCCAATCGAGCTGAAACTTGGCAAGTAAACTCGTGGCGAAGATCAAGAAGATCTATCAAATTTTTGTTAAAAAAAATAATAATTATAGTATAATTTCGGATTTTTAGAAATTTTATTGGTTTTTTCAAATTGGAATCATTAGAAAAGTTTGATTAGCGTCGCGGAATATTTTCTAAATTTGAATTACTCCGTCGGTATACATAATAGGTACTTCACTACGAATGTCGTAAATCTAAATTGACTGACAAACGTTTTTAGAATTTAATCTTCAAAGCATGAAGTGTCTTACCAAAGCTCAAAACATCTGACATTTTAGAAATATATTAAATTACTGTAAGTTTAGTGTTACGTTATATGTTTTAATTCGTCTTTAATTGTTGTTATATTTTACAAAGAAAGGGAGTATAATGAAAACTTGGTTTTTATAGGTTACTTTTTTTAAGAGTTTTTAGTTTGACATTTTAACTTTTTCAAAATTTACAAGCTCGTATTATTATTTTAAACAAGTTAAACGCATTGTAACCAGCTGTGTTTAAAGGTTCAGAAAAACTAGAATAAAACTCTTGTCTGAGTGTGCTGATGTATGGCAGCGAAACATGGACCATCGGCCAGAGCACGTCCGGGAGGCTAGCGGCCTTTGAGATGTGGTGCTACAGGCGCATGGATCGAGGATCGCGAGGATCCATTGGTCAGAACATATCCGAAACGACGAGGTGTTGAGCAGGGTGGGCGAAAAGAGGCGGCTCGGCTAAATCCAAGATAATGGTCCCAATGCATATACAACGAAAATGAGTATTTCACTATATTATTGAATGTGCTAATAATAAAATGAAAGATAATTTACGTTTAAATAGTAAGTATTAAATAAGATATTACACTTTAAAGTTCCGAAAAATGCACTGCATATTTTGACATTTCATAGGCAATATATGAGGTTAGGTTAGGTTATTAAGTTGGGTTAGGTTAGGTTATTAGGTTTGGTTTGTTTAATTTAGATTACGATTATTTTAGTTAGATTAAATTAACAGGACGTTAAATTATGTAGTGAAATACTTATTTTCATTGTATGAACAACGGGACCATCATCTTGGATTATTCCGGCGGCTCCTTAACAGACTCGCCCAACAGCGATCAATTTGGATATATATATATAATATAAGGCATCCGGGCCTGCTTTTAACCATCGTCGAGGGAAATGTTGAAGGCAACAATCGTAGAGGCCGCCCGAGATTAAGCTACGTAGACCGGATTATCGGAGATGTGCGCTGTAGCACCTACCAAGAAATGAAGAGGCTGGCAGGTGACAGAGAGGAGTGGAGAGGGCGAGTGCTCGTTGCAGACCAATCCTAGGATTGCGACCCAAAAAAAAAAACTTCGTTAGTTTTTGAGATATATTAATTTTACTTTTAGACTTTTGTTCAATTTTACTCAAATTTTCATTTCCATTCGTTGAAAAAAAAACAACAAAAATTTCTCACAACAGACTCATGATGATGTGTTATTCTGGTTGTCAGGCTGACCAAAAGATGGCTGCCGGGCGTCTCCTGAGGGAGGTGCTGCAGCTGAGGAGCAGGCTCGCCGCCCTGGAGAGGAGGATCCAGGTGGAGGCCAGGGTTTGTATCAAATTAATATTTAATCATTATTAATATTTAAAGCATTCACTTTTTGGGCAGACATTTTAAAAACTGTTACTTATATTAGTAGAGGAAAGTAACCAAATGTGGAATTGTGTCCCTAATATGGAATACCGCCATTTCTCGCAAACGAATACTCTTAGGGTACAAACATGCTGAAGATGCTTCACTGCGATACCTCGCGGTCGCGGTTTCAGCTCGCTACCTCGATGTCGATACTAGCTATTTACTTGGATGGCGGTGCGAACATGTCGGTTCAGTCGCACCTCGATGGCGATACTCGCTATTTCTACATTATTATCAATTATTGTTTATCAAGTAAAAATCGAACGGAAGTGGCACTATGTAGAATCGCCAAGAGAAAACAATGAACTGATGGTAGGTAATGTTTATTTTACAGTTTAAAAGATACATACAGCGACCGTGACATGAACAATACGCGATTAATGATAATGACAGCTCCATTTGTTTTGACATCGCGGTCGACGGCGAGCAGCGATGTGATCTGGCTCGTGATTGGACGAATTCGCAAGGCTGAGGCGAATATGACCAATCACGAGCCAGATCACATCGCTGCTCGCGGTCGACCGCGATGGGAAAACAAAATATTTTGTTTTCACGTAAGCATCGAGGTAAACCTCTATGTAGGTCGCGATGTATCGCAGTGAGGTATCTTTCGGCATGTGCATGCGTATCTACTAGCATGCGTTTGTTTTACATGGAGGTGACATCGAGGTAGCGAGCTAAACCACGACCGCGAGGTATCGCAGTGAAGCATCTTCGACATGTTCGTACCCTTAGCCTCACAGAACAGTGATCTTCTATCTCTTTCAATCGTTATACTCGCGTACAGGTTTCGACTTGTCAGTCGAGCGAGTGTTGTGCCCGCGGTGAGAGTGTTTTGTTTTCTCAAGATATTAGAGGAGAGACATGGATCAAATGCCTGTGTTGTGCTGGTGCATAGTTCGACACTTGGATTTGTGATTTTTGCAAGTAGATTAAGTTCCTTATTTAGATTCGACCAAAGTTCCCATAGTATCTCATATAAAGTACAGTTAATTGTTCATACTTTTGTAGTATTCCATATTTGGGTACCTTTTCCATAATTACATACCTTTATGATAATTTTGTTTTTTGAGAAAATTTTGTACTTTAAATTAATATACGTAACACAGTCGAGCGCAAACGTACGACTCGTTATAATTACGAATAAAAGTTTTTGATTTATAACATCAATTTTATTTATGTCACAAAAACAAAATGGTATTCCATATTTGGTTACCTTCCTCTATACAACCACTAAAAATTACTTTTCTGTGTACCGGTTTCTAGACGTAACCCGTCTCTTTGCCAGGACAACCACTGCACTATCACGTAAATAGCTAGCATGCCATCTTCGAGGTTGTCTAGATATTGTAAAATACTTAGTTTTCTCGACAGAAATGATCATATTGTACTTCCTGCACGCAAGATGAAACTTGAAAAGCATTCTCCGTAAATCATCTTCGTTTTCGGCCAGTATAGTAGCATCGTCAGCATAAGATACTACATTAATGATTTTATCTCCCATCCTGTACCCGTGTCCAAGAGCTGTCACCTCCTCTACTATTTCGTCCATAATCAAATTGAACAAAAATAATATTATTAATATTTAAAGCATTAACTTTGTGGTTAGACATAATAACAGAATGTTAGTAAACTTAGTAAAAACCACTACCAGATTTACGGACTACCGGTTTCGAGACGTACCCGTCTCTTCGTCAGGACCAACACTACACTACTACATTCACAACACTGTACACCCCAACCATAGTATTGTAAAACTATCACCACTATTGTTCACGTGCGTGTTAGTCTTGTCAGAGAAATTGAACTACTGAACAACTCAGGGATCTAACGAGAGAGAATGAGAGGGAGCGGGGTCTAAAGTGGGTGTTACCACATCTCTTGCGAACGCTAAATTGAACAAAGGGCTATGGAAATTTTTACAAAATATAAAATAAAGAAATCACATAGGACAGATAGATATACCTACAGTTAAAAAGATTCAAGTACATATAATAGAATTGTGTAAATTTAGATTGCAGTTAAAAAGATTCGAGAGCGTATTATAGATTTGTATAAATTAAAAAGAGAAGTTTAAACAGGAAGAAGAAAAAGAAAAATTTATTTATCCATTACAATTTAGTTGAGACTTAAAGAATTGTTTCGATTTAGTCCTGTACACAGTTAAACTATCAGCAAAAATGTCGACCACCTCCGCATGTTCATTCCCTAATGAGTGTAGTCTGGGGAATACAAAGTTTGCTAGTGCATTAGTTCTGACATTTCCACTATAATAAAATAATTTACCGTATCTTGATGACCTTGAAGGTGCATATAAGTCGATCAGACTAACAATCTGGGGGCAATCAGTTATGCTATTTATGATCCTGTACAGAAATATTAGGTCACTCATGGTTTTTTTTTTTTCCTTGTTTAGTGTTTGCTTTTGTCACCTTGCATATTATTTTTCAAGGTTTTGTGTTAGGCTTTATTTGTATGTGCTTGCTGTTTGTGATAATTTATTCTGTGTATGTGTTTATTGTTTCTTTGTGGAGTGTTGCCATGGGCGTACTATACTGTTCCGACATTTGTCTGACGGCTGAGGGAACCATGGAAAACCTCAGCTGGAACAGAAATAACTGCTATGCTGTTTAAAATTCTTTATTTGGAGGAACATAAATTGGTTTTTATTACAGTTTTATTGGAGATAATATTTATTTGTTACATTGAGTGATTTTACGTACAATATGCGTATCATATTCAACAAATTTTTGTCTAAGGACACTATCCTGAAGAATCTCTGGGAAATCCTTAAGTTCGGTGTCCTTCGTTTGACATACCTTTTCCATTTTATATCTCTCTGCCGTGAAGATAGGGCATTCTAGAATAAGATGCTGGACATTTTGTTCTGTGGATGAGTCGCATGGACATGCTGGGCTATCCTTGATTTTAAATCTGTGAAGATACGACAGAGTCGCTCCGTGTCCTGTTAGTATTTGAGTGAGTTCAAATGAGAGTGGTGTTCTCTTCCTAAACTCTTTTGCATCTTTAATGCTACCGAAGAACAGCTTCGTCCCCTTTCCCGTTTCTTCAGATTTATATCTACGGTCCCATTCTTCATGGATCGCCTCTTTTATCATGAATTTTGCGTAGCTGAGAGGAAAGTCCGAGTATAGTTTGGCGGTTCTGACCTTGAGTGCAGCATCCTTTGCCAGCTCGTCTGCTCTCTCATTTCCTGCTAATCCATTGTGGCCTCTTATCCATAGAAATTCGCATGCTGTGTCCTTTTCCTTCAATTTCTTGGTTATTTCTTGAATATCGAAGACAATGGGGTTCGTCGGTGCACCATTTTTGAGGGCGTAGGTCACTCATGGTACGTCTCACAGACAAGTTTAATAGTTGCAAACATAAGGAGATATTCATAATTGATATCTTCCAAGTGTATATTTAATTTGTAATTAATAAATCTTAAGAACTTTTTTTCGATTCGTTCAACTTTCAGCGTTCAACAACAAAAATAAAGAAATAAATAAAAATGCATGTGTTTTTGGCTCCCAAGAAGGTCGCTACAGCCGTCTTTAGGTACTGCTGTATTAGCATTAATTAAATAACAATATTTTTATGCTTTTCCAGCGCAAGAAGCAGGCGGAGGAGGAGTTGGCTGTCCTGAGGGCGGCCGTGGCCAGAAATCGCGGGAAAAAAATTGATCGAGTGGTTCTTAAACCGCTGGTTGTCAACTACTAATGGCAACACCGGGATCTGACAGGAAACAATAAAAACAGCTCACCGATACAACATTTAGTCAAATAATATCGCACACATACCGATACAAAAAAATTACAACACACCTATTTATTTCTTGTTGTAAATTATATAGTTGGTTATACATCTGATGACAAATGATTCGGAATAAAATTTATCTTTCAAAAATTCTTTTATTTTAGAAACAAATTGACAGCGACGGTTGGTAAATCTGCCCCGCGAAGATAATACAATTATACTAAGATAAATTGTAGATGTCTCACGCAGACGAAGCTATTTATAAGGGAAAGCATATATGGCCTTTATTGGGTGTTTGCAGTGCTTACGACCTGTATTGGCTGGCTTCAGTGATAACTTTACAATGCGCTTTACGAAAACAACCGCACATCTATAAAAATTTTGAAATTTCAAATACCTATATGGTATTTGAAACAACCATGCTATCAACATCTACGATTTGAAAATTTGTCATTGCCATGAAATAGTATGTAGGAAATAATACAGATGTCGCCGCTGGTAAATGAGATTTCTATAATATATTTTTTTCGACTGGAGTATGAATCAATATTCTTTTTAATGTACACCTACACGCATATGATATTAATTTGAATTTTTAACATACAATCTAGCATAGAATACGCCTGAAAATATTTATTTATTTTTTTTACTCCTTTTATATATCAGTTAAATTAATAATGTATTTATTAGTGTGTTCTAAGAACACAATTACTGGATTTTCTTCACTAATTATATAATGCCAAGATAATCATTAATTAAGATAGGTTATAGAAGTCTAATGTGATAAATCCTTAAGATGCATTGTAAGTAATGATTTAAATCAATACTTTTTTACTGCAACCAAATCAGCCAAAAAGTGTCAAGGGACATCCCCCGATAAAAGTTGAGCCTTTATGTATTAGTCGATGAACAAAGCATACATAAAACCCCCCCTACTGCTTGGTAGCTAACAATACATAATATAAAAAAAATGTATAACCAAAGAATAATCGGATATAATCAAGCAACTTCCATGTGCAGTTGCTTCTTCCGCTGGGGTCGAAAAAGTATTTTCGGCTTTCAATTTGGTGCACAGCAAAATAAGAAATAGATTCGGCACCGAGTATGAGCCAAATAAGCCTTTCTTTTGAATTAACTAACTAACTAACTAACTAACCATCACGCAGGGGTGGGCAGAGAAGATTGAACGCCACACTCTTCTATCCTGGCACACCACTTTTGCTTCGGCCACATTCATACATCTTCTCATACAAGTTCTACGGTTGTTGCGGCTTTTAACTGGGCCATCCTCAAACACTTGTTGTATCTGATCGTGCCAGGTCTTTCGCGGACGCTCTCTATTTCTGTTGCCTTCAACACTCGCCTCATATATTTTCTTAACCATCCTTTCCTCGTTCATACGTTCCACATGACCAAACCATCTCAGCATTCCTTTCTTTATTCTATCTACCACACTACAGCCAGCATTGCATTCACGTCTGATTTGTTCATTCCTTACTCTATCGACCAAAGATTTTCCTTACAAGCGTCTTAGTGACCGCATTTCTACCGCATTCAGTCTACTTTCATTCCTCTTTTGCCAATTCCAGGCTTCACTTCCATACATTAGGGTTGGCACTAGAACGCCATTATGTATCGCTAGTCTCGCTTTCTTTGACAGATTCTTATTGGCCATAATTGCATTTAGAGCACCATTAACTTTCTTTTGAAAACTTTTTTTGAAAAAAAAACTAAATTAGAACAAATTACAAAACCAATAAAAACATAACATCTGAGTTATATGTAAGTAAAAAAGTGGAAGCGACTGCGGTGAAACCCAAATGGTTTTTATTTTCATTTATTAATTTTAAGTCTTTTTTATTTTCTTCATTATTTTCCTGTAAAAAATGAAAAAACGCTACTGTGTTTTTTGAAAAATGACTGACTTTTAGAAGAACTTGTTGATTTTCGTTAATTTTATAATATTTTTTGTTAAATATGGAAAATAAATAACTGATTTTTTAGAAGAACTAATATGTTGGTTTTTGCTAATTTTATTAATTATTAAAATAAAGAAAAATTATATTGTGTTTTTTCTCAACAATAACTGACTTTACCAAATTAAAAATAGATCGGAATATTAAAAAAAATAATGATTTTTATCAACCCTGCTTACATGTCTCATACGACATCGTGAGACATCAATAATTTATTTATTAATTGTGTCCTTAATAATTCTGTACATAATTATGTCACATAGGTGCTAATAAAAATATTAAGAATTATATTAAACAAATTACCAATAACTGATTCTGTACTATCTTTACGCGAGTTTCAAGATTAAAATATCATCCATCGTATAAGCGCGATGCAATTTTTACTTTACCACATCTTCAATGGGGTAATTTCACATTTTTTGCGTGTGCATGCAAAAGTGTGGTGATGCTTGTGCGTGTGGCAGGCCCATTATTTTCGCAAGTGACGTTAAGCATGAATTTTTACGTCATCTGACGTTTAACACATAATAGCACATTCGCGTATTTAGACGTTCATTCATTTTTTTACAAAACATGATGGCTTTTTTGTATGGTGCGTCCGTAATGTCTGGGAAAAAGTTTTGTAGATATTCATCCGTATTCTGAAAATAACAATGTCTAGATCTTTAAGATCTTTATCCCAACACTTAATAGACGATAATAATAATTAAAAATGTTCAGAGCAGATTTTGCTATTCTACGGCTCAAATACACTGTATTAAAATATGATTTAAGAAAGATTGTTTCTTACAAACGTATTAATTTCTTCATCTACAGCGTCCAGATGAAATATCATGGCTAAACTTGACCGCGTTACCGCGTATTCAAACTTTCCCATCTTGACATTTGACAGATAACAATTTACATCTTTCTCCCTCCCTCTATATCTATCTCATGTAGAAACTTACAGAAACAAACACCGACGTAAAGCTATGTCTCGTTTATTATCGTCTATTAAGTGTTGGGATAAAGATCTTAAAGATCCAGACATATCTGTCAAATGTCAGGATGGGAAGATTTGAATACGCAGTAACGCCGAACACGGTTATGACAAGTTTAGCCATGATATTTCATCTGGACGCTGTGGATGAAGAAATTAATACGTTTGTAAGAAACAATCTTTCTTATATCATATTTTAATACAGTGTATTTGAGCCGTAGAATAGCAAAATCCGCTCTGGACATTTTTAATTATTATTATCGTCTATTAAGTGTTGGGATAAAGATCTTAAAGATCCAGACATTGTTATTTTCAGAATCGGGCCGATTGTGTGGTAGGTACCCAAATGTAGAAATTCATTCCTGAAAACTGAAAAATGAATCCAGCATCAAAGCTTCAATTTTCGGTAAGTTATCGGATTTTCTTTGTGAAAATCCGCCCTCAATTATTTTAAATGTGTTCTTAGATAATTATTTCATTAAAATAGGTCACAAACACGGCAAGATATATATGAAAACCATGCAAACACCAGTAACAACAAAGCGAAGACCAACAGTGACCATAGAAAATAAACAAATTACAGTAACAAACACATATGGTTTATCTATAATTTTTGCTAAACAACGTCACGACCAATCATATCGCGTTTTAATGGAATCGTATTTTTTAAGATTTTTATTATAAAAATGATGACTGAAAACATTATCCCACACCATCCATACTGAGTTACAAAAATAATTTTTTTTTTTAATCTATTTCATTTATTTCCATAGATATCTGTAAAATGTGAAATCACCTTAAACGAGTAAAATATTTATACTGCTCGTAAAATGGATGGTAAATTAAAGTACCTACGTAAAAAGCGTTCCACATGCCGCTTTATCCATTCCGTTTATGCCGTATCACCATAGTAATAGCAGGTGGTATACCTATTTAGACTTATGAAATTGTTTCCATTACCCCGCCGCATTATCCCTCTATCGGTCATGCGTCCAACTAAAAAAGATAGAAGTTTTCAGATCACACCACGAAATAAAAAGTGCGTATTCAACCGTTGGATTAGCTGCAATCCTGCGCATCAAATGTTTTGGTACTTTTTACAATTTGCTACAGCGTTTGATTATGATCAGCTGGGTCGAAAATCGAACTTGAACGTTCCATGAATGGAGACAGCGCACGCGCGCAGAGGAATTTCCCGTATGCGGAAAATTTAATTAATCCATCGATCGCAAACCATTGATTTCTGTAAGGTATTTTTCAAAAATGTGTGGTAAAAATATAACAATACATTAGCGATGTAACAAATATACGTATTTGCATTCGCGAATATTCACATATTTTTGCATATTCGCAATCGCATTCGCATTCCAAAGTTCGAGCGAATGTTTTGCGAAGATGAACATCAGAAAAAAACATAATATTAGGTTAATAAAAAATCCATTCATTTCTTATTTTTTTTATTATTAGAAAAAGTAACTTAACCTCGTAATCACATAATCAGTCTTCACTATTCTTTATCATTAGGTATTATTAATTTACCATCTACTTCTACTTTGGGTAATAAAGCTTAAGATTCCAGATCACTACTAAATAACAATTAACTTCTCATTAAAACTTAGAAAACAAAAAATATAAACAAACACAAATTCTTCTCTGAAACTTTTATTATTTTACATAAGTTTTTAATGTTAGGTAATCATTTTCTTGAACGAAACTAAAAAAAAATCTAACAAAAACTATGTTCTTCAATTACAAATTATAAATAATTTGTGTTTTATAAGAATACACCTTAAACAATCAAAAAAAAATTATTATTTTTGCTTCTACAAGATGCAAACGGAACGCGCCTCGCGCGAAACTGAGCCGCTAAGCCTTACATAATTGGCGCCGAATTAAAAAAACTCAATATTCGTATGTTGGTAACAGATATTCGCATTCGCATTCGCGAATGCTCAAAAAACGACATATGGTCCAAATTAATTCTTGTCAATATATCCTGTATAATATAACAAATTGTATAATAATATTGTATAATAATACAAAATTGCAGACAACACAGTATTGCCAGGATGTCATACAATTTTAAGTCTCCTTTTTTTATAAACTAATTTACGACAGAAGAAATTTTATGAAATATAAAGAAATGTCAACATTTCTTTATATTTCATCAACATACACCATATCCGACATGCAATGTATTTATATATTATGACGGAATAAACGTCGCATCTGTATACGATATACGGGTCGCGATGTTTATTGCGTTTACTAAAGTTTAATTACTTGTGATCTGGGCATCGCAGCAATAACCAGTAAATATATTCGCCAAATCTAAAATAAGAAGAGACTAGTCAGATATTGGCTTCGAAATCCAAAGGCGACAGACCGCTGAGCGAGCTTTCTGAGGGGCTCCGAGGAGAACCGAATGGCGTCGGAAATTATCGACCGCTTCGGTAATACAGGGTTGGCATCCGCGTCGTGTTAATCTTCTTCGTAACAAATAGTGATTAAATTTAGAATATAAAGTTACAACTCTAGTTAATCCCACAGTTCCCTTATGAGCTATATAGAAATAATATAAAATTAGGACGATTGTTTCAAGGATACAAATTTCTGTCACTAGCCTCCGAAATTTTATTAATTTTATTATTTAACACTAATCAATTCAAATACTATGAGTTTTTTACGTTTTCCGAATTCATCATTTCAAAATGTATGTTATATTAAATTTAAGTAATTATCCTCACTATAATTCACAAATAATGATTATAATATTTTTTCATAATAATAGCAAGAAAATCTTAAATATTTTAATAAGATTTTTTTAAATATTGAACTGAAATTAGCATGACTTATGAAGTTGATTTACATTTTAAATATTTTGATTTACCTAACTGTATTCTTTTAATTTTAATTAATAATAACTAATAATGTTGAAATATTATTTTGATATATTTAACAATAGACAAATTTGGATAACGTGGATTTTGATTTTATAGCGTGTAATATTGTATTTTATTAGTTGTACTGACTGACAAAAATTTTCACTCAAATTATTTACTATTTATAATAACTAAGATATTTCAGATTATAAATCAGATTATAAATCTTTTATTTATCATTATTTACATCATTATTACATACATGTGCTGGTAGACTGAACTAAATTTCTGATTGTACATAAGCTATTGAATTAACATTATATTCGTGTGATGAAATTCGCCATTTATTATTTTTGTCTTTTTTATTTACATATTTAATAAATATGGAATTTTATAATTCACGGTAATCCGAGTACAACATCAGATTTTATGTTGTGTTCGTTAATGTAAGGCAACGCATAATATTGCACGTCTGCACAATCTTCAAGAGCTCCGCATCCCAGACGACTAAAAGTACAGATACAGATGCCGGCAAACATGTTGAACATTTTTCGGCGAAGTGGGGGAGAGTTTGCGCATGTACCATTCCACCAACGAGACCCAAAATTTGTCTTCTGCGCATACCCCCACCACGCCGAAAAATGTCCAAGAAGTTTGCCGGCAACTGTACACTTATTAGTGGCATGCTAATGAGCAACTAACAACTGTACACACTTGCATGTAAGCAAGCTCATAAATAAGCATGCTCAAAGCTAACAATCAAACACACATTAATTTTTATAATTTTAATTGTAAGATTTTAATCATTCGTGACTTTTAATAATATAAATAATAATAATAATAAAAATAAAGTAAAAATAAACATTATTTCTTGCTATATTATTTTTACATAGCGGTGACCGAGTTTTCCTCAGACATTCCTATAATAACATTCCACAGTGATTCCTATAATAAGTCACGAAAAGTAATGTTTTATCATTTCCCCAACGCGCCATATTTGTTTCATCTGTCGCGGACTGAGAAGATCGAATCGATAATACTAGCCGCGAAACCCGCTAATGACATAAGCATGCTCATGATAAGCAAGCCTGTTCACACATGCTCAAAAGATACTCCTTATCATGGTGAATGACATTAGCATGCTCATAAATCAACCGGCGGTTGATTTTTGAGCATGCCACTAATGAGCATGCTACCAGCAATGTGCGTACACACATGCCACTTATAAGCAAGGCATAAAGAAGGTTAATAATGCGCATGCTCACGTACCACTAATAAGGATGTGTATCAGTACCATAAATGATAGACGCCAAACTATGAGGTCGGCTACTACTTTAATTACAGGAAGGGTTGTAGAACCGATCATCCACTGCTAGAAGACTAAGTTTAGTGAATGGGTATTTACGGTGGCAGGCCCAAAGACGTGGAACTCTCTTCCCTCCGTAATGCGAAATAGTGCATCAGAAACAATATTTTAAAAAAGATTCAAAACGCACCTTTATGTCAAAACATTTCTATAAGTTCGCAATGTTCAGTTAAATACTAGTGTAGGACTAAACTATGTTTGTGTGAAGCGCCCTTGAGGTGAAATTTTTACGAAAATGGCGCTATAGAAATTATATTTTATTTTATTTTATTATTTTTTTAAATATTTATTAGAGACACTAACAGGTACATTATACTCTAATAATAAAACATTATAAATGAAGACTATGCCCATTATCCCAATTACAAGTGTCTTCGGCACGCTCCAGTAACATGTATTTTTGCATTTCAGTAAATTTTATATGTAAATTTATGTGTATTGTATATTTAGTGTGTGAATGTAGTGCGATTAGTATTTAATAAATAATGGATCTATAGGTTCAGGTCATCGTTTAGAAAATGGATGTTGTGTATGAGTGAGTTTTTGAATGATTTATTATTATTATTACACACTTACTCAAATAAGTACTTGAATAATCTACCAACAAAATTTATTTTAATATATTTAGTTTAATGCCCAGTAATAATGTTGAAATTCTGTAATAATTATATTTATATAATATTTTATTGCGTTTAACCCCTCGGGTGGCAGCCCTGGATAGCCTAAACCCGCCCCTCCCCTCAGTCGCGGAACCCCGGCACACATTTCAATGACATTCGCCCTTGTGTATTCGGAAGCCGGCGAAATCGATTAACAATTTATAAATGTTATTACAATCTAATATCTACCTCGTTACGCGGACCGACCAAACGAAAATGACAATAAATTTAACGCCTGAAACATTTTTCGAAACGCACCGCTTTCCGCAGCTCGAACGCTGAATACTAGATGTGTTTACATAAATTTTAAATGGCCGCCGTCGCCGCTGCGAGCAATTTTCGCTGTCCGCCGAAAATTTGCGCGTCATACCGAGAATATATCAGAAATGGCGTAATCGTCAGGAATACCGCGACGGTGTGACGTTTCAAGTGTTTTAATTGACAATTTTAACTCGGGGCCGAGACTAGACGTTAATGGTTTGTTTGGGTTCTTCAGTTTCGTTCAAGGGCGGCGTTGCTGTCACTACCGGTCGAAATTTCGGCATCTAATCGAATTAAAAGTTCAAAAATCACGGGAAAAGTGTTTTAAATGCCAATGTTGTGATTTTATTTAATAATTAAGTGAATTTATAAAAGTTTTCCAACGATCAACAACGACAATTTGTACTACAAGATCGATATCCATGTACAATTGTACAATAAATACAGCTGTTCATCATAATCGATAAAAGTACGTGTTTATTATTATTATTATTTATTATCTAATCTGCATTTTTTGCTTACAATGCGTGAATCTAGGTTTCAATAAAAAGGGTAATGCATTTTATTACAAATGATAAATATTAATCGCATTCTACACGCTCTGAAGAAAATAAGGGATCATATTTTTTACATATTTCGTATTACGAATTTCAAAGTACTTAGTTATGTAAGTATTAGGGTTGCCAAAGATCGTTTTTTTTAAGAAATAATCAATATTTTGAATTTTCTGTAAATTTTCTTTGGGTTTGAAAAGACTCTAAGTACTGTCCTTTCCAGATACGAATATACCGATGTTATTCGTGCAATTGCAAAATTTTAACACTAATGAATAAAATTACGTACACATCATGTACTATGAAATGTGTAAATTATGAAAATAAACAATTATTTTATCTTACATACTTACATAATGGAGTTCTTGTACCGAGACTAATGTATGGAAGTGAAGCCTGGAGCTGGCAGAAGAGGAACGAAAGTAGATTGAATGCAGTGGAGATGAAGTCCCTTAGACGTATGTGTGGTAAATCCATGTATGATAGAGTAAAGAATGAAGATATTAGGAATGAATGTAAAGCTGATCGTAGCATAATACATAGAATAAAAATAGGGTCGCTCAGGTGGTTTGGGCACGTTGAGCGAATGAATGAGGAAAGAATGATAAGAAAGATATATGATGCAAGTGTTGACGGCGCCAGAAAGAGAGGGCGACCACGTAAGACGTGGCATGACCAGATTAACCAGATACTAGAAGATGGTCCTGTTAGAAGCCTGAACAACCGTCGAGCTTGCATGCGAAGATGCATGAATGTAGACGAAGCGAAAGTTGTATGTCAAGACAGAAGAGTATGGCGCTCTATCCTCTCTGCCTACCCCCATGGGGAAACGGCGTGATGGTAAGTTAGTTAGTTAATTAGTTAGCTACTTACTCGGGTACGTATAGGTGTAGGAATAACATACAAGATACTAGTATTTGAAATACAGATACAAGATGCAAAATACGTATTTTCATCTTGTATCTCAAATACTTTTTTGAATATTCATCTTGTATTTAGATACATTCTTTTGGTATCTTAGTATTTTGTAAATACTAAGATTGCTAAGATACTTTTTTCCAATGATGTAGTTACGTAAAATGAGACCTCATCGAAGAAAAATGAGCGATAAAATGTTTGAAGAAATGGTTTTACTTAAGTCTCAATTAAAACCTTAAAAATATAATATTTTAATCTTGTCACATTTGCGCGACCAACGCGATTTATTCGTAAATAATTCAAGTAAATAAATAAACTTACATTCAATAAAATGTGTTTTCTTACAAAAGGATTTTATCTTTAAAAAGTATTTGGAAGATATGTATTTTGTATCTAGTATTGCAGATACCATTCCATAAAGTTATTTGAATCTGGTATCTGAAATTCTCGATTTCAAAGTATCTTGCATTTTGTATTCCAGATACAGTTGCCGGCAAACTTCTTGAAATTCTTTGGCTTAGTGGGGGAATGCGCAGAAGACAAAATTTGGGTCTCTTTGGTGGAATGGTACATGCGCAAACTTCCCCCCACTACGCCGTTAAATTTCAAGATGTTTGCCGGCTACTGTACTTTGTATAGGATATCTTGTACATCACTGATAATGAGCATGCTCATTTGATTTGCGGGTAGAAAGGGTATCTTTTGAGCAACGATGAACAGGCTTGCTTACGAGCATGCTAATGTCATTCGCGGCCAGTATCGATTATCAATGCGATCTTCTCAGTCCGCGACAGATGAAACAAATATGGCGCGTTGGGGAGATGACAAAACATTACTTTTCGTGACTTATTATAGGAATCACGAATGTCTGTGGAATACTCGGCCGCCGCCACGTAAAAATGATATAGCAAGAAGTAATTTTTATGAAAATTTATTAAAAGACATGAATGATTCAAATCTTACAATAAAAATTGTAAAAACTAAAATTAAAAATGTGCGAATGGAAACTTGGGAACCGTTTTGATTTATTGGTTCACTTGAATTTCCTATTTCAGTTTACAAAGTTCCCATTTTGAACAAGAGCGTCTCTGTTCTATGACAAGAGCATGCCACTAGTAAGCGTGTGTGTTTGATTATCAGCTCTGAGCATGCTCTTTCATGAGCATGCTTAAAATAAGCATGCTAATAATGAGAAAGTGTGTACAGTTGTTAGAGCGTGCTAATGAGCATGCTCAAAAATAAGCATATGTATCAGTACCTTTAGAAGCCTCAACAAATGATGAGCTTGTGTGAGGAGATGTGTGAATGTGAACCCCGCGGGTAAACGGCGCGATAGCAAGTTAGACTAGCGGTCCCCAACCTGTGGTACGCTTACCACCGGTGGTGCGCGCGTGGATAGTTGGCGGTACGCGAAAAATAATCAGTAATGACGGACATAAAAAGTAAAAAAAAATCAGCATAATAATATCATTTTAAATATATGTTTAAATAAAATTTCATTAATGTATTATATTAAAAACAAAAATTTCGCCTGCGGCGCTACTGTAAATTTGTAAAAATGAAAGTGTAACTTGTCTCGTTTTCATCAGAAGAATTTTTACATTTACCGTGCTTGATTAATTTTTATACATGTATTTTCTATTAATATCGGCGCATAATGCGGCGCATTTCATTTTTTTATATACAAATAATTAAATTTAATTTTATGTATTTTTTTAATAAAAATTAGTTGTTAAAAAAAATGAGCTTCGGCACCTTTTATTTAAAAAAAAAAAACATTGCGATATGTAAAGTTCAAATGTCTCATTTTTATCAGAAAAAAGAAATTTAAACTTAAATAAATTCTGAGAGTTCTGGGAAATATAGTCACTCTATAAAATTTATAATGCAAATAGAATAACAAATTTCTCGAAATACAATCATTTTTACGAAATGGTACAATTAAGTACGCGAGCCAAAAAAGGTTGGGAAACGCTGAGTTAGACGATCCATAAATAATAAGAACTTGTAAAAAATAGCAACTACCGACTTTAATAGATATCCCACAAATATAAAAATATCGTTGTCTGTCCGTACGTCCCCGTAACTTCGTGTAACGCACGTAACTTCTTTTATTAAAACTTTTTTTCTCTTTTTTCCTTTTTTTTCAGAAAGACAAAAGGTCCACAGACGTTTGGCCCAAGGACAAAACGGTCCACGGACGTTAAGTCCAATGACAAAAGGTCCACAAAAAATTATACGACAAAAGGTCTACGAAAAATTTCCCAACGATAAAAGGTCGAACTTTTGCTTCAACGACAGCAGATTCACGGAAATTTGGTACAAATACAAAAATAACCCACTAAGGCCCGGTTGTTTCAAATTCGATCAAAGTAAGCGTAGAGTTTAAACTGAAATTTTACGTTCTCCACCAATCAGACGATCCGTTTTCGTAAAAATCTATGCTTTTATCGACCGCTTACTTTGATCGAACTTGAAACAACCGGGCCTAATAAATCCCACGTAGCAAAATTATCGTTATTATCCCAATAATAAATATTTCGTTCTGTCTGTCTGCCTGTAATGTTCTTTTTTATCGATTATGAATAAATAAATATCTATTCTTTGGCAACCGACATGTAAACGTACGTCATTTTTGACTGGTCACAGCTTGTTATTAATAAAATTAGTAAAAATATACTTTGTTTTCGATTTTTATTTATTGTATCCTGACTAACATGTTGATATTTTCAATATACAGGGTGTACCAGAGCTATCAGCAGAAACTTGGCCGATAGATTTACGCCTTTGTTATGAGACTAAAATGTTCAAGCAACCATGACCTAATGTCAGTAGTTATGGAGATATGCAATATCAGAGATTGCATATTTTTTTCAATATTTCTGACTTATTTTTTGCAAAAGGTTGAACTATCATTACAGTGACTTATGTCGATTGTGAAAAATTCATTCGCCTTAACGAAAGTTTTTTTATCATTTTATTTTTGTTGAAGCAATTACATTTTTCATAATCGATATAAGTTACCGATATTATACACCCCTCTCGTATCCGTAAACTCAACACAACGAAACAATGCGCATATTACGCACTGTACCCACACTAACTCAATTGTAAGCTTATATGAAAAGACCAATACCTGTAATGTATTTCATACTACTCTAACAATTTTCTATACTTGATACAGAATCGTAAAAATACATAAACAGTTTATGAAATAATATCATATTAGTCTCGTCTCGGCGTGGACCCAATAGTAATAATTTCCTTGTCTGTCTGTCTGTCTGTCTGTAACTTCCTGTAACGTCCGCAACTTCTTTTATAAAAACTTTTTTTTTGTTCTCTTTTTATTATTTTATTTATTATACCCAACGATATAATAAACTGTAGATACGTTACAAGCGTGAAATCTTGGCAACTCAAAGCGTAAGGTAATTGCCTTAATTGCATTCGTTATCGAACGGATCTTTGTGATCGGGCTCGACGCTACGCCGAAAAAAAGAGTCCCGGGGAAAAAGGAACAGAGTATCGTACACTACTGTAAGAATGAGTGTGTTATTTTAATCACCGTGACTTCAAATTACCCGATTTTTACGTGATTACTTGATTATGTGATTTGTTGTCTCTTTCAATGCAATATTTGCTACATACGAAAGCCGGCTAGTATGGGAATAACGTGTCCATATTATAATACGTCAATGATTATGCCTACTTATTCTTAAGAAACTCGACACGTAAAAGTACCGTCATTTTTGACGGGTCACAGCTGGTCAAACACAAAAATTTCGTGTTCTGTCCGACCGTAACTCCGTGATTTCGATCGAATACACGGCTAAAAAAAAACAAATTAAGCGGCCGGAGACGGGGCTTGAACCCCGGACCAGCAAACCCGAACCGACCACTCAACGCATGTTGCTACCGCCGCCTATCCATGGACCGCCTATAAGATATTATTAATATATACTAGAGCTTAGCAAAAATTTTTTACTCACCGATAATATTGCTATATTATCGGTGAGTAAAAATTTCTGAGATCACTACTTTACACTTTTTTGCATATATACTTTTTTTACATATATGTCTAACCTCATTATGTTTAAACTATGTATATATACTTTTTTACATTTATACCCTCTATTTTTCTTTTACATTTAATCGTTTGTTGTATTTTATTTATGTATAAACCTGCTACTTTACACTTTTTTGCATATTTACTTTTTTTACATATATGTCTAACCTCATTATGTTTAAACCATGTATATATACTTTTTTACATTTATACCCTTTATTTTTCTTTTACATTTAATCGTTTGTTGTATTTTAATTATGTATAAACCTGCTACTTTACACTTTTTTGCATATTTACTTTTTTTACATATATGTCTAACCTCATTATGTTTAAACTATGTATATATACTTTTTTACATTTATACCCTTTATTTTTCTTTTACATTTAATCGTTTGTTGTATTTTAATTATGTATAAACCTGCTACTTTACACTTTTTTTGCATATATACTTTTTTTACATATATGTCTAACCTCATTATGTTTAAACTATGTATATATACTTTTTTACATTTATACCCTTTATTTTTCTTTTACATTTAATCGTTTGTTGTATTTTAATTATGTATAAACCTGCTACTTTACACTTTTTTGCATATATACTTTTTTTACATATATGTCTAACCTCATTATGTTTAAACTATGTATATATACTTTTTTACATTTATACCCTTTATTTTTCTTTTACATTTAATCGTTTGTTGTATTTTATTTGTATAAAACCTGCTACTTTACACTTTTTTGCATATTTACTTTTTTTACATATATGTCTAACCTCATTATGTTTAAACCATGTATATATACTTTTTTACATTTATACCCTTTATTTTTCTTTTACATTTAATCGTTTGTTGTATTTTATTTATGTATAAACCTGCTACTTTACACTTTTTTGCATATTTACTTTTTTTACATATATGTCTAACCTCATTATGTTTAAACCATATATATATACTTTTTTACATTTATACCCTTTATTTTTCTTTGACATTTAATCGTTTGTTGTATTTTAATTATGTATAAACCTGTTGTAAAAGGCTATTAAGCCGTGTAATTAATAATAAAAAATAAATAAATAAAAAAAAACGCATACCAATGTTCCGTCGCTTTTGACGGGTTACAGCTAGTATAAAATACTGATGAAACGTTCTGACACAGTATACCCAGAAAAGTAGTTTATCTCCGGCCTGTCGGCGAGTTATTAGCCTACTCTCGCGTTGACGCTAGGGTTGTCACTTTATTTTTCCTCCCTTTCTTTCAACTCGTAGCGTCTGAGATTCCGACGCATAAGGTAGACACGAAACCCGAAAATTTCTGCAATTAGTATACCTAGTCTCTGCACTTAAATTGCAAGAACGCTGATTAACATCAACGTAGACTTTTGAAAACTCACAGTCTTTGTGATAATCAACCCACCTTTTTAGTAAAGCACCACAAACATAAAAAAGGCATTTTTTTCAGGAAGCGCACATTTTTTCTAAAGCGGCGGCTGCGAGCGCGAATGGCACCGAAGGCACGGCCCTTACTGCCGCCGCCTTGTGCCCCCATATTCTGTGTCAATGTGTGCGTCACAGCGCGTGCGTACACGGCGCCGAGCACGCACGCACACATTCTAATGGGTAGCGGCCAGCTTGTGTGAAGTCGTATTACTGTTCTTAGTATACTGTGGTTCCGGCGATTTTGTAGGAATTCACTGTTCACGCAGACCGACTAAACCGCTATTGATTTACAAATCGACGGCTCCTACGTATAATATCGTAACCCACAATTCGACGATTTTGAGTTCTTAGTGTATACACATGTGTATTTAATTATATCTTTAATTCCAAGAAAGAAAAATAAATATTTTGCGATAAATAACGTTTTATTATTATAAAAAAAAAAATTTTTCGTTCTAGGAATTAAATATATAATTAAAAACATATGAAATACAGAACAAACTCAAAATCGTCGCATTGTGGGTTACGATATTATACGTAGGAGCCGTCGAAATGTTATCCAACTGCTTTTAAAGCCATGTATTCACTAGGGGACAAATTGTCCCTCAACAGCACGCGCGGCACAGAGTCTACGTGACGTTGCAACGTCGTGCACTGTTCCGCGACGGCGCGCACAACATAGCGCGGCATTTCTACGTGCCGTGGCAACGTTGCCATGCGCACGGTACCCGAGCGTACTCACTGCAACATTCCGCGGAGCGTCAGTACCACGTGGTATGTTTACAAGTGAATACGCATGCGCTGTATCTGTCAAGATGACAGTGTGGGGAAACGAAATTGTTCTTGAACTCATCGAGCTGTATCGATCGAAGATCGCATAGAATGTCCGTCCTTCTTTTTCTTTGCAGTAAAGAATTTCGCATTCTCCTCTTTTTTATAATGTTGGTGATAGTTGACATTGATTAGGGGTGGGGGGGGGAGGGGGTAAGTTGAGTGTGGGTGGGTGTTGTTTTCTGTTTTTTTTTTTTTTTTATTTTTTTTTTTCGATAAACTCATTAATATAAACAGATACGCAGTTGGCATCATAACCTCCTAGGGCCACATTTCCGTGACGTTTGACGTGATAATTATTTGCAAAAAGGACCTTGTTTTTAATAATATTCAATTTACTACAGTAAAACCTCGTTAATTTGAAATTGCGACCCAAAAAAACATTTCGAATTGCGCGGAACCCCGTTTTCGCCAAATGAGATACCGCAGCTGTCCTCATCGGATGACATTTCCGCGACAAGATATGCGAGTCCCGGTGTGTACACGTCAAATGATCGCGTCATTGTCCCCGAAACATGAGCGTAGATGTTGATGCGACATGCCGAGTGGAATGTTTCGCGATTTGTCCCCTAGTGAATACATGGCTTAAGAATCAATGGCTTTTTAATCCGCATGACCCTAATGACCGCTGACGCGCGGACGGCTTCAATTAAGGGGGGGGTAAGGTTAATTCGTACAAAAAAAGGCATGTTTTTGTGAATTTTTTGTGACGACACAGTTAAAATCTCTTTATTAAAACCAATAGTACATTAAAGTATGATATTTGAAGAATATTGTGTAAAATTTTCAAGACGAAATATTAAGAAATACGGCAATGGCAGCAATTATTCGGACGTGTCTCGGAAAAAAGTAGAATTGCGGTGTCCATCATAACTTGGTGCTAAATCATCTGAAATCAAAAAATCAAAGTTCATTCGTTAGATAATAGATTTTCCCAGGTAACGCCGGGAGGGTTTTTTGAAATTTCAATTTTTCAATTTTTTGGAACATTTTGAAGGGAAAAACGCGATTTTTTGCGAAGACTATCGACTAATTTGTTATTAAAAAATAAAAATTAATAAAAAATTTGAAAAAAACTCGACAGCGTTACCTCGTAAATTATGTACAGAAATAGTATTTTTAAATTTCAAAAGGATCGGTGTAGTAGTTTTGAAGTTATGATGGACACCGACTTTGAAAACGTGAGATGTGGGGAAAACGATTTAAAGTTTTGCACACTGTAAAATTCAAAATAAAACTCAACACTTATTTTATACTTACACATAATCGTCGATGCCATGTTCACACAGCAAAGAGCTTTCATCATCAGCATCTGTTTGTCCTTGTCTACGCAAAACTCTTCCAATGCAAATAGCACGTCCGGTAGTCCTCAGGTGAGCGCGTCTCTTAGCTGCCCGAGCAGGTATAGAAAATCAGTCTGAGTATCGCTCAAATGTTCATAATTTCGTCAATTTTGCTCCGATTGACTTGAAATTTTGACACAATATTCTTGCGATGTTATACATTCATTTAAAAAATTAAAAATAAAATGCAAAAAAAAAAAAGTTAAAAACCTTAACCCTGAATCACGAGAGAATTATTGCGAAGGAAAATTTGTGTGCGGCAAAAATAAGAAAAAAATTAATGGAAAATATAATATATCAAAGAAACGTGCTTTTATATGGTAAAACATTTTCTTCCGAGTTCAATTTCTATTGTATTGCGTGCCCAACGTAACTTGGCGTGCGGCGAATTTGGAACTAAAACCCGCCCCGCCCGCACCCCCTCGCCCTGTCATTTAATTCAATTTTGTATTTGCTCGGGAGCTGTGACATCTTGATTACCAATATACACTGAATTATTATGTCCAAAACATCCTAAACAGGCCGGGATGGTGCAAGGACAATTGCCAATGAAGTGTTAAAGTTTTGCGAAGCTGAAGAAACGAATAATGGACCGGTATTACCGTCCGACAGTTTGACAGGTACAACGGCCGCCATTACTGCACGGTTTCTTTGGTGCTGCCCGACCAAATTTCTGTATTTAATGCGACACCGGTCACCGGACATTCTGTGCATTATGTATTGTGTAATAAATTTACACCCTGACAACTTCTGTTACGCGACAGGGACGCCCTCCCTCGCACGCCAAGTTATGGTAGTACAGCCGACGCTTTTCAACCATATTTTCGCCATCGGGGTGATCAAATTTTACCATCATGACAACCGTGAAAGGTATGATATGTATATCCATAGATGTCTACGTAGTCTTTTCTGGTAGTCTACCCATAATAGCAGTCAATTGCGCAGTTGATAGAGAAGACCCTAAGCTTTCTTACTTAGATTCCATTGAACTCAAAACAGTTATAACGAATATCAAAATATCCTATATTTGATATATTCGTATATCCGATGTACAGGGTGTACCAGAGCTAGCAGCAGAAACTTGGCTGGTAGATTCCCGCCTCTGTTATGAGTATAAAATGTTCGAGCAACCATGACCTAATATCAATAGTTGCGGAGATATGCAGTATCAAAGATTGCATTTTTTTTCTCAATATTTCAAACTTATTTTTTGCAAAAATTTTAACTATCATTACAGTAACTTGTATCGATTATAAAACATACATTTGCTTCAATACAACTTTAATAAAATGAAAATAAAAACCTTGTAAAAAAATTATTTTTTCATTATTTTTATCATTTTATTCGACTTGTATTAAAGCGAATATTTTTTTCATGATCTACATAAGTTACTGTAATGATAGTTCAACTTTAAAAAAAAAAAAAATCAGAAACGTTGAAAAAAAAATGCAAACTTTGATATTGCATATCTCCATAACTATTGATATTAGGTCATGGTTGCTTGAACATTTTAGACTCAAAACATAGGCAGGAATCTACCGGCCAAGTTTCTGCGGCTAGCTCTGGTACACCCTGTACTATATCAACGATAAGAAAATCAAGGAATTTTCATTCTGTAAGTATTTTAAACTATCAAAATGGTAAGGTAAAATAATAAATATATAAGCTTGAACAAGAGAATCTCCAATTTTTATCACTTCCTGTAATATGGATATAAGGCTTGAATTTCAATAAAGAGCTAACCATATATGCAAGTTAAAGGTGATAGCAACTTCCGATAAGATTGCCATTTCGGGAAAATAATCTCAGTTGTAGTTTTTTCACTAAGTGTTGCCAGTAAACATCAGTCTGCTCAATTCCTAGTTCAGAATACAGTTGAATATCAATTGATAAATATCTGCATAAATGTCAAATGATATATTAGGTCCTTACATATGAAATTGGCGTTTAGTATGGGAGGAACATAAAGCCGATTTTTTTTTATTATAATATATTTATTTAATCAAAGTATGTACCATTGCTATCTATGCACTTTTGCCATCTCATAGGTAGTTCATCGATCCCTTTACTAAAAAAACCATTCGGACGGGAATCAATAAAATCTTTGAAGGCGGTTTGGACTGCCCCATCGGAGTTGAATTTTTTCCTTTGCAAGAAGTTATCCAAATTTCGAAAAAAATGGTAATTTGTTGGGGCAAGGTCCGGAGAGTACGGTGGATGTCTTAGATATTCCAATTGAAGCTCCTCTAATTTGGTAGCCGTCTGTTGTGCAGTGTGTGGTTTAGCGTTATCATGAAGCAGCAGTGGCCTAGAGCGATTAACCAGCCTCGGTTGCTTAGCAGCTAGCTTTTCCATCATGGTTTGCAGTTGCTGACAATAGACATCTGCCGTAATCGTCTGGCCAGATTTAAGAAAGCTGTAGTGAACGACACCAGCACTAGTCCACCAAATGCTCACAAGTACCTTTTTTGGAGTCAATTTTCGCTTGGGGCATAGTTTGGCTGGTTCGGCAGGGTTCAGCCATTGCGATGAGCGCTTCCGATTATCGTACAGGATCTACTTTTCATCACAGGTAATGATTCGATTTAAAATCCCTTCATTATTGTGCCGGTTGAGTAATGCAACGCAGCAGTCAACGCGCGTTTGTTGATTTGCTTCACTCAATTCGTGAGGTACCCACCTTTCAAGCTTTTTCACCTTACCAATTTG
>JADDOH010000037.1:0-63553 GCA_016648135.1 Agrypnia vestita
TTATTTCATCTGTTTACATAAACATTCAAAACTGGCATTGTTTCGTGATGACGCCACCGTTCCACGGCGATCGTTTCGAACTTCTAATTCCTGTCCGAAACACTCCCCCCGTGTAGACAGTCTGCACTCACAGGACGGACAGGATTCCCTCAATATCTGCAATAGTGACGCCGTCACTGCGGCGCCCTGGACAGTGTGATGATTCTTGTTGCCGGTCGTGTGTATTCGCCCGCCGTGGTTCTTACTCGGACTACTCTGACTTGTCCGTCGGGTGCTACTTTTGTTTCTATCACCCTTCCCTTGGGCCATGTGTTGCGGGGGAGTGCTGGATCAGCGATGACGGCCATCTCTCCCTCTTTGATTGCGGGCGCAGGTTCTTGCCATGTGTGTCGTCGGGCTAGGGTCGGTAGGTACTCCCGCATCCACCTTCTCCAGAATAGGTCAGCCATCTGCTGAGCCATCTGCCACTGTTTCTTTAAACAGACATTTGCATCCAATGCCCCGTAAAGGGTTAAATGTGTATTTCTGCCCGATATTCCTAGAAGCAGGTGGTTAGGAGTGATTGGCGCGTCATCCAGGGGGTCCACTGACACATGTGTCAGTGGGCGACTGTTCACTGTGTATTCTGCCTCAGCTAGTAAGGTCCTTAATGTCTCTTCCCGCGGTGCCCGCTCCTTCAGCGTGGCCTCCAGCGCACGCTTCACAGCGCGTACAAGGCTTTCCCAAGCGCCGCCCATATGTGGGGCGAGCGGGGGGTTGAAGCTCCACTGTACCCCACTTTCTGTGAGATGTCCCTGCATTCGTGGGTCGTCATGGAGTTCTGCCAGCGCGGCCGCCATTTCCTTTTCCGCGCCTCGGAAGTTAGTCCCATTATCTGAGTATAAGAGGCGTGGATGACCGCGCCGCGCGGCCATTCGTCTGATGGCGAGTATAGCTGAATCTGCAGACAGGGACTCGGCTAGTTCCAAATGTACGGCGCGTGTTGTTAAACATGTAAACAGCGCGCCGTATCTTTTTTCTCTCCTTCGGCCGATGGTAATTTGCATTGGCCCAAAATAGTCCAGACCGCAGTGGTGGAAAGCAGGTGTATGGTGCGCCAGCCGACAATCTGGTATCTGGCCCATCAATGGAGGGCTCGGCTGGCTCTTCATATTGCGGCACGCCTGGCATGCCAATTTCACCCGGCGCACGGTTGGTCTCAATTTCAGCACGTAAAACTTTTCTCTGATATCGGCTACTGTTTTTTCCGTGCCCGGGTGGTTCTCGCGTTCATGGTAGTAGCGCACCATTAGTCGTGTGTATGGGTGGGCGCCGTCTAGAATAACCGGCGCTCTTAATCCGGGCGGTATGCCCTCCACTGCGGTCCGCTCCAGCCGAGAACCCATTCTGATGACGTTGTGTTCATCCAGTTGTGGTGTCATCGGGTACAGTCGGCTGGTCTTTTCTATGACTTCCCCTTTCTGGAGGGCCCGTATCTCTGGCCCAAAAGCGTCTGCCTGTGTGTATTTTATCCAGGTGCGCTCGGCCTCCGTTCTTTCGTCAATTGTAATATCAGGCTGTTTTCCACTGAGGTGACGACAATTATTCACAAAACGCCGCACCCAGGCGGTAGTGCGGAGCAATCGGGTCCATGACGAAAAACGTTCTATGTCTGGGAGCGCTCCCCCCGTGTTGGTTTGTCGTACTGCTAGTACAGTGGCCGGCCTTCTCTCCATTATACTTTCATCGGGCTGCGGCCGTGCCTTTTCCTTTGGCCAGTTTGCCTCACTTCGTTTGAGGAATTCAGGCCCACTGAACCACATGCCTTCCGCGGAGAGGTCCGGAGGTTCGCCATCTCTGGTCCCGATATCGGCAGGGTTTTTCTGTGTCGGCACCCATCTCCAAGCCTCAGCGTCTGTTAATTCGTCGATCTCGCCGAGTCTGTTTGCGACGAACGCCGAGTAGGACCGGGGGTCGGTCCGCAGCCAACATAAGACCGTTGTTGAGTCGGTCCAAAATACAGTTCGTATTATATGGCAGCGGTGTTCTTTTCTGATGGTAGCTGCTAGTCGGGCGGCCAATAGTGCTGCCTGTAGTTCCATGCGTGGTATTGAGAGTGGCTTTAGTGGCGCGACTTTGCACTTCGCCGAGATGAAGGCTACGTTCATGCCGCCCTCTCCTGTCTCGGCGAAGTATGCCACCGCGCAACATGCCTTCTCGGACGCATCACAGAACACATGCAGTGTCACGTTGCTGCTTCGACGCGAGAGGCACTGGCGCGCTATTTGACACTCACTATTTCTTATGAGTACATTCCATGCGCGCCATTTCCCCATGTGCTCGGGATGTATTTTCTCATCCCACCCGACCTTTGAACGCCATATTTCTTGTAGAAGTATCTTCGACCGGATCAGTAAGCAGGCTAGGAAACCCACCGGGTCGAAAATACTCATCACGGCGCTCAGCAGCTGTCGTTTGGTCCGCCTCCGTCAGCTCCGGTAGGTTTACAAATTTGAAAACAAATTTATCGGAGGCGGGTTCCCACATAATCCCGAGCACTCTCTCGGTCGTTGTATCTTCTCCGATAATTCTTATCGGCTCTACGGCTCGCAGAGTTGGTTCGATGTGTTCCAATACCTCCAGACTATTGGAGGCCCAATTCACTAGATGCATATTTCCTCGACGCAATACCTCGGACACCTGTTTCATCATTGTGATTGCTTCTTCGGAAGTGTCCAAAGCGTCGAGGTAATCATCCATATAGAATGTATTTTGAACTGCTTTGGCTGCGGCTGGGAACTCGTTGGCGCTGGCATCTGCTATCCGGTTGCGGACATACTGGGCGCTGCTGGGTGAGCATGTTGCACCGAACATCATCGACGTCATTTGATATGTTGTCGGTTCTGGTTCGTTCGGTTGTCTCCACAAATATAGCTGCGCTGCTTGATCCGCCTCTCGGATTTTTATTCTAAGAAACATTTCTTTGACGTCTGCTGCCAGCGCCACTCGTCCTTCACGAAAACGGAATACACTTCCTAGTAGAGAACTTAGTAGGTCCGGCCCGGTGATCAGTGTGTCATTTAAGCTTATACCACGACATTTGCTCGCCGCATCAAACACAATACGAATTTTTCCGGGCTTATTGGCATTGAAGACAGCAAAGTGTGGTAGGTAATATTTCCCTTTCATGTTGGCTTCTTCAGCTGGTGACAGAGGGTGAGCATACCCTTTGTTCAGGTATTCGTCCATTTTTGCTCTGTATGCTTCTGCATAAGCCGCATCCTTTGCCATCTTTCTTTCAATGCCAGCCAGGCGGTTGGCGGCGCACTGGCGGCTGTCTGGCAGTTCTCTGCTATCCTTTTTCCACAGGAGGCCTGTCTCCCATTGACCGGTGGGTAGTTGTCGTGTGGTTGCTTCCATGATAGCGGTAGCTCGTGCATCCTCCTTATTGACACGGGCCGCGGCGGTTACCCCCAATGAGTCGACGGCGAAGTGTTCGCGCACTAATGCCTCCAGAGTATTGTCGACTACGGGAGAAACTGCACTAGAAACTGCTAATACTGTTGCGTAATCACTATGGTTTTGTTTTCCGACAATGCCATGTATGGCCCACCCCAGGGCCGTGTGGGATCTGATGCCGCCGCCTTGCAGTTCTTGTACCTTCCTTGTCACTATAAGGTGAGCGTGGTCTTGACCAATCAATAATTGTGGTCGCACTTCACTTATGTCGGCGTAATCTTCACACGGATGCGCGCGTTTATTGTTCACTACGTACTGTGAGGGGAGAGCGAGCTTGCGGACCGTACTCGCTCTCATCGGGTATTCGGCCCCGTCACCGCGCACGGTTACACTTATCAACTGGGACCGGTCGTCGGAAGAGCACATTCCACCAGCACCATGAATTCGTAGACTGCGGACCGGTCCCTTGGCCCCGACGGCAGTGGCCACCTCTTGCTCGATAAGGGTGACCGTCGATCCCTCATCGAGAAGCGCGTGCACTTTTATTTGCCTGCGGGGGCCACTCACCATCACTGGTATCACTTTGAGATAAACGCACTGCCTCCCTTGATAGTCACTGGTTTGTCCCACTGTTTCGTTTGTTGTTGGTGCGGGGGTTGTGGCTGCCGAGGTGTTCGTGGAACTGGCGTTTGGTGCTCTCCTTGATGGTCCCCCTTTTGGTCTCGGCTTCCCGAAACGTGGTTGGTTGTGCTGCCGGAGGTGGTGGTCCAGTTCGTGTAGTGTGTGGTGGTGGGGTTCTCTGCAACCGTGCGTCCCACATGGTTTGCTGCGACAATCGGGGGAGCGATGGCCCTTTTTCAAACAATTGTAGCAGATCTTTATTCTTCTTACTATGTTCCACCGATCTGCTACCGTCTTCCTTAAGTAGGCCTTGCATCCGGCCAAATGATGTGGTGCTATGTGACATGCAGGGCAGTTTTCATGTCGTTTTCCATCCCTCTGGGGATCCTTGTCCACCTGGCCTGTGGTGATCTGATGGACGTTACCAGTGCGGCGTGTGGTCGTCCTTTTGGTGCGACATCCAGCGTATGAGGCCATTGCCACCATGTCCGACAACCACTCGGATAGATCCTGGATGGTGATGTTGGTGGACCCGCCTTTCCTTGAAGACACCCACATCATCTTCGCACACATAGGTAGCTTGTTGACCATCTCGCTCAGTAGTTGCGGTGACGTCATATATTTGGCGTCGAAGCCTCTTACTGTTGCGACTACATTGCGGACGGCGATAGCATAGTCGATCACGGCATCATAGGGTAGGTCTTCAGTGATGCGGGGATGGCGCCGCACCTTCTCCAACATGGCATCGATGATGTCTTCAGTGTTCCCGAAACGTTCTTGCAATGTACGCATTATTTCGGGAATGTTGTATGGGTCCACCAGTAAAGGGGCGATGGCTTCACGCGCTCGTCCCTTTAGTGAAGTCTGAAGGCGTATCAGGTTTTCTGCAGCTGATAGTCCACATAGTGCAGTAGATTGTTCAAACTGAGCATGGAACGTGGGCCAGTCGAATGGGTCTCCACTGAAGTGTGGCAGTTCTTTTGCTCCGGACTGCCTTGCCAGCATTGCTGCTACTTGCGCCTCTCCATTGCCAGTCTGGGAGCGGGTGCCCTCTGTGTTTCGGTTCCTTCGTAAGGCTTCTTCGATCCATGAAGCCACTTCTTCCTGCGGGTTGGGATGATTGCGCACCCATTCTCTTGTGAACGCGCTTGCTTCTGGACAGCGGGGGTGCTGTCCTGACTGGTTTGATGAAGTAGGCCTGCCGTTTTCTATGGCTGCTTGGTGAGCAGAATGTCTGGTCATGGTGTTTGCCCCGAAAATTTTATCAGGGCCAGCATTGATGGCTGCACTTCTAGGTGACTGCCCCTTTTCAGGGCCACCGATGTTGATTGTACTTCCAGGTGACTGGCCCTTTTCAGGGCCACCGATGTTGACTGCACTTCGAAGTGACGACCCCTTTTCAGGGCCACCGATATTGACTGCACTTCGGAATGACGGGCCCTTTTCAGGGCCACCGACTATTTCCTCGTCGATTGGTGTCGCTGCTCCGGCAGCGATGTTCCCAGGTGGTGGCAGTTGTTGGGTGGTGCACACACGGATCAGGACTTCAGCGTGCTCTCGCTGTAGGTCCCGTGAGTGCTGCCGCTCTTGACGGAGCTCCGCCCTCAGTTGGCGGATGGTGTCCTCCGTCCTAGTAGAGTATCGGTCCACCTCGGAACGGGCCTGTTCCGAAGTAACTGACTCGTCGCGATGGTGTTCTTCTTCTTCTTCTGGAACGCGTCCCGATCTGGACCCAGATCGCGACATCCTCGAGTGGTGCACAGGATCCGGCTCGAAGGACCAGCTGTTCCGGACAGGAACACGCAAAAGATAGTTTGGTTCCACGTGCCCAAAACTCGAAGAAACGCACCGAAAGTTTCAGATGGCAAAGTCGTATAAAACCAATCTAGAAACGCCGGTGTAGTAGAGGTTGCCTTAAAAGGGCCAAAGAAGATCCAGAGAAAGTCCAAGTAGTCAGCAGGGTCGTTGTAGGTAGAGAGAAATGAAAGACTGGTAAAAGTGGTCCGATAGGCTCTTAAAGCACCTTCAGGTGTACTGAATTGCTCGCCGTTATGAAACTGTTTATATAGCCAAATTACAAAATCCCTTCCATAACTCCATCGTAAAACAATCAGCCAATCACAAAGCTTGCTTTGCCGATTTCAGCGCTCGCGCCATCTCTGAGTGAATTTTGGTACTAATCAGTCTGACGATTGGCTGCGGAGATCGGCAGAAAGCACTTTGCTCCGACATAAAAAATCGTAAAAATAGTTTCATCGTCTTTTTGAGACGTAAATCATGTTAATTTATACAAGACTAAACCTTGCTGATAATCTAACATAGTCTATGGGACCCGCAAGGTAGTATTAACAGAGTTATTACAAGTTATGTACCGAGTGCAATCGGCTAGTTACATTAAATTCAATAAAAAATAGTTCTTAAGTAGATACATGAATTTTTGTGTAATAATTATGAAGTATATTTTATAAGGCGTCTTTTGACTATAGTTTAATGAGTGAATAATTAATATTATGTTAGTTATAAACAATTTTATCAAACAAAATTCCTCCTACGTTTCTGATGTAATTTGTAGTCGTAAATATATACTTTTTGTATAGATATTTACTGGAAGAATACAATAAAGAAAGTTTTAGTTTAATTGGACTGCTGTAGCGGCCAATATTCGATTTTGACTGAAAGTCATCTTTTTCGGCACGGTATCGCTCGGCCGGTGGGGTCGATATTAGCGATTGCGCTTATGTTGAGCGTAAAAGGTCCATTTTAGGGCCACTATTTTTAATTCCCCATTTTATGTTTTCTATGCGTTTCTTGACTTTTCCTGTGTTTTTAATAAAAATTATTTTTTGAAGAATTTTGTAAAGTTTAATTTATATTTTGTGTGTACGGTGCTCCACGCACTTTTTAGTAATGATGCTCCTCCGCCAGTCTACGTCCAGTCGGTCTTGTGCGACAAGACTCTGATTTTACGGGCTGGGTACCCGTAAATCAGATGCAAGCGATATGGGGAACGGTCAGTCTGCAGCCTGCCGCCCCACTTTAATCTTCGGAATACCAGCCGGGCGCACCCAATTGGCTGGTTCTCGGAAATGTATATACCAGTCTAAATTATCACGCCTCGTGAGCGGGTCAAATTCCAGAAATATTTGGAAAATATTTCGATTTCCATACTGACCATATGTCAGTCAAAAATGCCGCGAACGGCTGATTGCTTCGAAAAGCGCATCGTCTATCGCTTTGCAAGCGATTTACTCTCTTTATTAAAAAATAAAAGATGTGACAAAAATCCATAAATATTACATTGTATATGTCAATATTTAAATCTATAATAATAAACATTATTCATAGAGTCCAAAAAATGGTGTGTCACATAAAGTCTTTTATTTCATCTGTTTACATAAACATTCAAAACTGGCATTGTTTCGTGATGACGCCACCGTTCCACGGCGATCGTTTCGAACTTCTAATTCCTGTCCGAAACACGTAATATGTCACGATGTAACATTAAAATTAAATATGATATGTATAAATATCTTAAGACATCATTCTCAAAAAAGTTTTAAGCCGTACTAACTTAATAAATACGTATAGGTATGTACATTCAAATTACAATGTAATCAATTTTTTCATAACATTTTTATTGCCTTTATCCATTTTCGACCGTATTCTTAAATAAGCAATATTGCTATTTCTGTATCTTGACAGTTATTGTATAACATTATAATGCCGACAATTTTGACGTTTTAAGTTTGACAGGTTTGAATTTAATGAATTCAATCAATCAAAAAGCTCTAAAATGTAAACAAACGTTAAGTTATTCACAATTATGAATAATGAGCTTTCTAATTGATTGAATTTACGTGTAGGTACAAGTTTACATTTTACATTTTTATAAGTTTACACTTTATATATAACAATGGAACATTAAAATAACTTGTTGAAATACGAAGAATTTCAACGGCAATGGAAATTATTATTTTTCTTTGTTTTTTCCTCACTCTTCTAAAATGATTGATTCAAATATTGAAGAGGTAAAATTACAATTTTTATAGTGTTTGTTACATTTAATTATTATTTACTTTTCAGCTTTGCGAAACATTAAAAAATGAGAGGATTGTATTGAATCGGTCAGCTTTTTAATAATAAAAGAATGGCCAGTATTTTAATTAAATTGTCAGTGTATTAAATGATTGGCCATAAAATTAAATAAATGGTCAGTATATTCTAATCATTAATTTATCATACTGATCATTTATTTAATTTACTGACCAATAAATTAATCCTCTAAATGAAATAAATGGAAATTAATGTCCTCATTTACTTTCGAAATGCGCGTGATTATTGGCACGCACTTGTCGTGTGCGCAATTTTCGGGACCCCATAATATAAATAATAAATAGAATAAAGCCCACTAAATGGCTTGTAACCTCACCATGTGCCTACAAAGATACAACTCTCTTTTAATTGGCTTGTAACCTCACCATGTGCCTACAAAGATACAACTCTCTTTTAATTGGCTTGTAACCTCACCATGTGCCTACAAAGATACAACTCTCTTTTAATTGGCTTGTAACCTCACCATGTGCCTACAAAGATACAACTCTCTCTTGAAACTGTCGTTAAGGACAGTACATAATCGGTGCTGAGTGTTTTTATATACGTTCGTTTTTAGCAAATATCTACTATCTAAAAGAATTAAAAAAATACATCAACGATGTTAAAAACATGTTTTTTTCGTAATTTTTTTTAAACAATTATTTTTGGTTTATTTTTTTTTTTAATTTAGCGAATATACTTAACCCAATATTGATCCTTATTGTTTTATCTTTCAAATGAGATCCCATTTATATGTATAGGATCTCTAAATGTGTAGGTATTAGTAAATTGACAGACGCGCCCATGCTTGGGTTACATAAAAATTGAAATGGCCGCCATTTCATAATGGCTGGAGAAGAATCACACTGGAAAAATATAAAAATATTGAAAAATGACACATTTGTGGATGAAATTGATCATATTTTATGCAATTAAAAGGCTCCGACACCGGTCACCGGACACTAAAATTCCGAAGTACACCTTCACGTGTAATCTCGCCTCATTATCTCTGCTATAAAATAACTGCCAATAAAACTATAATCAATTATACCCGCTTTCAAAACATGACTCACGCTTGCATATTAGTATCACTTACCTACGTTAACATGTACAAAATATTAAAGGAATCTTTTTTACTGAAACTCTGTATGTATGTATGTACGTTTTACCTACAGTAAAAAGTTAATAATAAATCTTTGGCGCCGTCTACCGAACACGAAATACTATATTCCCCTTATGTCGCAACGGAGAAATAGCTGGCTAGATCAGCCTTTCCCAACCTTTATGGCTCGCGCACCACTTGGTATGGTGTGGTACGCGCACGCTTAATTGTATCACTTCGTAAAAATGATTGTATTTCGAGAAATTTGTTATTCTATTTGCATTATAAATTTTATAGGGTGACTATATTTCCCAGAACTCAATTTATTTAGGTTAAAAAAAATACCAAAGGATTTATTTTTTCTGATAAAAATGAGATATTTGAACATTACATATCACAATGTTTTTTTTTTTTTAATAAAAGGTGACGAAGCTCTTTTCTTGTCAAAATTCAAAACCAGGACATTTAAAGAAGTATTTTTTAACAATTAATTTTTATTAAAAAAAGTTACATATAATTAAATTATGTGTTAAAAAAAATGCGCCGCAGGCAATTTTTTCTAAAAATTACCGATATTAATAGAAAATACACGTATATAAAATTAATTAAACACGGTAAGTTTAAAAATTCTTCTGATGACAACGAGACAATTTACACTTTCATTTTTACAAATGTACAGCAGCGCCGCAGGCGAAATTTTTGTTTTAAATATAATAATATTAATGAAATTGTATTTAAAAATATTTTAAATGATTTTTTATGACTGTTTTTTTTTAATTTTTATGTCCGCCATTACTGATTATTTTTCGCGTACCACCAACTATCCACTCGCGTACCACCGGTGGTACGCGTACCACAGGTTGGGAACCGCTGCGCTAGATAATGAAAAACGACCTATGCAAAAATTGAACTGCTGCGAATTGTCAGAATTTTACATGAACTTAAGCATTTAACGGTCTAATGAATGAACTCTAATGATTGAAACTCTGTAGTCAACTTGAGAATCCAACGAGACTATTAAAAAAAAGGGTATAAAAATCAAGTCGGGAAAATGAATTTTCAGTTATTTGGTACGAATAGGCCATCATTCTTATGTTTGTAATGCATCATCTTTGTCCTTTTATCCTAGGAGAGTCAAGGGTCCGAGGACTGCTTCGACAAGGCCCAAAATATCTCCATCTTTTTGTAGGCCCATCTACCGGTCGTCTTTCATCTGTGTAGTCAAGGAGATAAAACTTGGTAGTCGTTCTCTGGCATTTGTAAAGTGTGTCCAAGCTACCTTAATTGAGATATTTTTATATGTAGAAGTAGCGGCTCAATTGAGAAGTTTCGTGATGTTGATAATACTATATTTAAGTAAATAGAATTAAAATATAGATACAAACTAATAATGCAGTGAAAAAAATTGTTGAAATCTGTCAATAGAAAAGAATACGAAAAGAAATGACGTCACGGGACTCCGCCGGACGGAACAAAACTATTCAAGCAAAACGCAAATTTCAAATTCTATAACTTTGTTAGTTTTAGAGATATCTTAATTTTAATTTCAGACTTTTGTTCAATTTAATTCAAATTTTCATTTACATTAATTGAAAAAAAATAAGATTCTCCATTCCCAGGGTCAAACCTTATGTCGGCACTTCTCGCTCGTAATGTAATTCTTTTTGTAAAATCTGAATTATGTAAAATAGTCCATTGTTGATATTAGCGGATCATTTGGTAAATACATTGTCTCCTGGCTAATAGCAAAAAGTTCAGGGAAATTAAACTTCTTCATTAAATTTTAAATAGAAAATATTGGTTTCACTTTGGGTGAAATGTCAACAGTAAAGGAACTATCCGGCCGTTTTCTGAAAATAGCAATATTGGGATCTTAAGATTGTCATCCCAACATCTAATAGACGAGAATAAAAATAAAAAATAAACGAGACGTAGATAAACTTGGTGATTGCTTCATTCAGTTTCTACTTGGCATTGTAGTTATCCGTCAAACGTCAAAATATAAATACTAGTCCAAAGCGACAATGACAATTTTGGCATAATTTTACATCAGGACGCTGTGGGAGAAGAAATTAATAAGTGCGTATGATAATTTTTTTTAAAGGCTTTAAATTCGGTATTAGTAGGTACTTATTTCATGTACATGTATGTATTTGTCATACATAAATGGAGTATTTTGGGAACTTGCAGGTATTCTCAATCCGCTCCGGCGTCCTTGTTCCGCCTTCGAGGAAATAACGGACCTGTATTGGAAACTGAAGAGAGACAGCGTTGTAATTAGCGTGTCTTTTCACTCGCGCGGAATCAGATTTATCCAGTTTCTCTGGTTCAGGTGAGCCGTAACCACTAAAATCCGACCGCGGGGAGATCGCGGCGGTAATCGCAACCTGTTTGCCGTCCTTAAACGCGCGCGCCCATCTCCACCGGGAAACCCGTGAGGCGATAAGTACTCGCGGCCGAGTGCTAACCGAGGCTCTCAAATGTGCTTTGATCGCAATATCGCAATCCCTGCCGCGGTCCGCTTGCTATCGGGCTCGAGGTAAAGACTTGAAAAAAACTGACGCCGTTTATTTTATCGAAATAGATTCCAATGTCGCGCAAACAGAATTGACTGGAAACATAAATATGCGCACTTTATTAATCATTTCAAAGGTGTGAATCAAATCACATTGTTTATCATAATCTATTGTCGTAAATCAGCTACCAGTCCCTCTTTGCCACGTGTCGCCCTTGCATTCGTCGCATAAATACATATTTTTGCTACCGATGTCGGACCGTGGGTTTCTGAGGAGTTATTGACAAATAATTTTAAACAGAATGTCCCAGAGCTAGTAGCAAAAACTTTGCAGGTGGATTCCTGCCTTGATAATGAGTCGAAAATGTTGGAGCAAACATGGCCGAATATCAATAGTTTGGAGATACGCAATATCAAAGTTTGAATTTTTTAAATATTTCTGACTTATTTTTTGGAAATTTGATATAAAGGGAAAATGATTAATCCGTTCACATGAAAAAAATCCTGTTGTTATTGGCGTATTGTACATTGATAGGGTTGTATAAAACAATTTAAACATTGCTTAATATTGAAGTACGTAAATACAAAAATAATAAATTAAAGTTTAACAAATTTTTTGCTTTTCCGTCTCTTTCCCCTACTAAGACCTGGTTGGGAACCACCAGGTCTGACGTTTACTAAAAATCTGTCCAAAGAACTTTGCTTCTTTCTGCCTTCTAAGGATATTTCGGAAATTTCTTGGAACGTCTTGTCTATTTTTTAATGTTGGGGTAACAATCTTGCTATTTTCAAAATACGGCCGATTATCTCACCGTTGAAAGTCGAGCTGATCTCCGACCGTAACAATGCCGTGTGAATTGAATATTAAAACATATTATTATACAAATAACATTACAAACCTATGTCAATACTATTATTATATTTTATTATCATCTACATTGGCATTGGCGATTGATTCTGAATCCCGATCCATAGTTATGTGTCAATATTGATTGACGATGTTGGTACCAGCCACCTCTGTCCCGAGGAGAGATTTCACAAAAATATTATTAATCGAACATTTTCATTGTTTCAGCTCAGCTCGCATTGTTCTACCTCATCTTCTACGCGGCGCTGGCGGCCCTGTTCGCCATCTCCATGAAAGGACTGTTGGCCACCATCAGCGACACGGAACCCAAGTGGCAATTGGACAGATCTCTGATAGGTAAGAAATGTTAACAGAAAGAAACTGATGAAAGGAAAGGCGTTCGTTCATGAGGCAATAAGACTGTCAAAAATAAAATGTAAACATTCTATTGAAGATGCTTTCAATTATCAAACAACATTTTGTAATAACCCATAATTTATATTATAATTATTCATGTACAAAATTTACAAGATCACGTTATGAATTTATAATTTTTGCCTATCTAATCAATAAATCTAATTTTTCAACCTCCGCATGTTCTCTTTAATTTTTTTTTCATTTCACTGCATTTACGATAATGCATCCCTTAAAAATAATAAAGGATATCTTATCGTAGAAGTAATAAAGTGTAAGCGAGGTCTTGAATCATGCTACCGAGCTTTACTAATTTCCATATACGGTCTAATCGTCTTATTTCAAAAGCAGAAAAAGCTAAGGTCATTCCTTTGGTTCGTACGTTCCTTTCTTAGGATAGGTTCCTTGTTAAAATTGTACAAAATGAAAAAAATCCAGTGAGCCATCGGGTAGCGGTGATTCCATTAGTGGTAGTGAAAGTCGTCCTATACAATTTAAAATTTAAATTTAAAAATTTAAATAGGTACCAATTTTGTATTAACAATTTTTATATGAACATTTTTGGGATGTGGAACAAATCATCTAGGTTTCCATTATATTTTACGGAAAAATTCGTATTGATATATACGAGTGATTTGGATTACAGTTGTTTTTGTGGAAAAATTATGTTTCCGAAACGAATTATGCTCGCAATCCAAGGTAAAAAAAATAGCGTACAGTAATGTACCGACTGTATTTTTAACTAATACCCCTTTTTATATAAATGAGATTTTTTAAATATAAATGTTTAAAGTAAATCAATACTAATAATAAAATAAACATATATATTTGTGTTATTTTATTTTGTTGATAAAATAACACAAACAATAGTGAAAAATACTTACACAAATAATTATAATAAAAATACTTTTTAAATTTTATTTAATAAAATTTTAGATGTAATGTTTTTTTGTATACAGCTAGCTGCCTTCGTAGTAACACATCGCATTAATATTCTTACACTTTTTCGAAAAAGACAAAACACTATAGTTTTATACAATGTATGTGGTTCAGTCGGCTTGATCCTTAGAAAAAAAATCATCAGTTTTAGTTGGATGGCTCAATGATTAAATGTCAGTCTATTAATAAGATTATTAATGATCTGCCTAGAGGAATGGGTTTACTATTGGGTTAAAAAAAATGGCAGATTTCGAGGTCAGCCACCTGTTTCAGTTTTTGTTTAAAGTTTCATTTTATTATAATTGCTTTTTTTACATATTGATTATAAACAGGTCGTTAATGACTGATATTTTTTAGGGGATATTTAGCGCTACCTAACTGATGTACTCGGCGTTGCAATTACCCTTCTAGAATCATTTTTAATAACACGAATTGATGCTGATGGAACGAAACCACCTTTTTGGTGGTTTGTAACTAACTTCCAACATATTAAGTTTCATGCACGCTCTTCGATTTTTGAAGCTGTAAATGAGGCCATACTCCGATGTTTGTCTTTTGCGTAAACCATATTTTCCTGCTGCCTTCATCATTCGCCTCATATATTTTCATTATCGTCTTGTCTTCGCTCATACGTTCCATATGACTAAATCATCTTAGAATTGATTTTTTATTTCATCTACTACGCAATACTCAGCATTCCTTTCACTTCTAGTGTTTCCATTCCTCACTCCATCGAACGCAAATTTTCCGCATTTTCCGTGCGCCTAAGCGACCGCATTAAACGCATTAAAAGTAAATTAGTTTAATATTGTGATTATATAATCGCCATCATTGAATAACGGTTTGATTACATATGAAAATATCTGGTTAAGGATGAAAAATTTAAGTTATAGATGTACAAATATGTTGGTTTGTCAATGTTTTCTCTCTGTATGTTTTCTCTCTCTCTCTCTCTCTGTAGAAGTAATGACTCTCTGTTCTCTCTGTAGAAGTAAAAGCAACAGTCAAATCATAAAGCTATTTTAAAAATGCGTTGATAAAGTATAAATGTAAACAATTGGCATGTGTGACAATTACTAAATACGTGCTTTCTGTTGCTATATTTGGTTACTTATATACTTTTGTTAAGAAAATAAATGGGGCGAGTGGGGCATCTTCGAAAGACCTGGCACGATCAGATACTACAAGTGTTGGAGGATAGCCCTGTTAAAAGCTTCAAGAACCGTAGAGCATGCACGAGAAGATGTACGAATGCAGCCGAAGCAAAAGTGGTGTGCCAAGATAGAAGAATGTGGCGTTCTATCCTCTCTGCCTGCTCCTGCATGATGTTAGTTAGTTAGTTGGTTTATATACTTTCACACGTTTATTTTTTTTTTCTAGCTACCTACATTTTCAAATTTAAATACTCACATAAAATAATTAAATGTGACTTACTACTTGTACTTATTTCTGTACTGTACTTATTTCTAAATGAAATATTTGGTATGATGAATAACAAAAGCTACCTGCCTTAGAATAGGTATTTATTTACACAGGGTATCTCATGGCTAGTATGAAAAACTTCGGGGAGTCTCCATGCGATTTAGAATGGAAAATATTCTTTACACTTCGGGTGAAATGTCGACAGTTAGGGAGATAAGCGACGTTTACATTTTCTTAAAGGACCTTTGAGTTGGTACTTTGCAATAATTAAGATTGTACACTGATTCCATTATTTTCAATTACGGTTCTGGGTTATTCCCCCCGATAACTCCGAATACAAGTTATCCTTGAGCAACCGGTGCTGTGTGTACGAGGTGTTTGTATTGCCGCGCCGATAAACATTGCGCGGATCAGCTGACCGCCGCGCCGGCAGCTCGAGCACTCCCGCCGCACGGCGGATAAACTGTGTCGACCTACAGATCACACAAGGACACATTCCGCCACAACTAACTGCTTTTAAAAATATTCCATTTCATTAAATTCTTAACGTTATGTTTTGATTTGTGCGTATTTGTTCCGAGTCCACGGCTACAGAATTTTGTCCGCAGAGGGGTAATTGTTGATTAAGGTGTGTTGTATCAGTCTCACAGAGGCGAAGCTATTTTTATGTGAAACGTGTATGGAAGTCTTCGTAGGGCGGCCCAGGGCTCATGACCAGTATGAGCTGGCTTAGGTGATCACTTTACGTATTGTAACGTTCACCAATGCCACCGTAAGAACATTCACGCACTATCAACATTTTAAGTTGTATAAGTGTTTTAATCAGTTTCTTTCATAAATTCAAATAGACTATGCTAGGGACATCTATGGTCCTTTCCATGACTTAGTATACATTCTCGTGAACTTGTATACCTACATACATTTCGCAGCTGGTAATTATACCTTTATATTTTTAAAAGTGGAATTTTAAGCAATATTCTTTTAAATTTATAGTACAGGTAGTTACTTATATGATATTCTTCCAAATTGTTTAACATATACTCGTGTGTACCCTTGAATACGCCTGAAAATTACTATTTTCAATTTTTAACTTCTTTTATAGACCAGTGCTTATACAGAGTTATTTGTTATACCGTCATGCACAAAATGTATGGTCATGTCACGCTTGTGTTTGTGCTAAACCAAATAAAATAAAACATGGCAGACAACCCCCGCAACGGGGGACCGTCGACGAAGTAGAACCACAGAACATAGAATTAGTAGAACCTTAGTGTGCTGTGGATTCATGAAACATCGACGACACACGTCATTCCATGGAGGTAACCACGAGGCATCATCGTCAAGAATGAATCCTCGATGTATAGGAACTTGCTATCGGATTTCAGAAGGCGGCGCGATACTTTCTCGCTACTTTCAAGCCGTCGCGTCGGGTTTTACCATAAATTATAGTATTCGTTAGAGATGCGCCGAAATTCGTTTCCCATTCGGTATAGCCGAACTTCGGCAACTTTTACCGAACTTCGCCTTCGGCCGAATTTCGTTTAAATCTACCGAACTTCGGTAGCTTTTTAGTTAACCAGCTTTTGCTAGCGACTTCGTTTGCGTAGACTTCTATTTTATCCTACAGAAACCTGTTACTGGAATGAAATGTATTCTTTGTGCTTTTCCAGACAATAATATATCTCTGTGCCAAGTTTCATCCAGATACGTTTAGTTGTTCTGGCGTGATTGAGTAACAAACATCCATCCGACCATCTGAACTTTCACATTTGTAAATATTAAATAAGTAGGATTTAAATAAGAAATGGAAAAATGTAAAGAAATTTAATTTAAAATTAAATCTAGACAAAATGTTGATTTATAAGTAAATAGGTAACGTGTGAATGGATCTTGTTTTTTTTTCTGTAGAAAAGAAACCACATCAAGTATCAACAATATAGGTATATGCTTTAATAAATTAAATAATCAATTTTAATATATAATATTTTATAGCAACTATCCAGAACTACGTTGTGCCGCTTAATTGATTAAAAAAAACAGAGTTAATAAACAATTACACGTGTTTTCGTGATGGCGATCTGACCTGTTCATCGGGCAATAGCGCGCGAAATTTAACCGAATTTCGGCTTCGGCACATATTAGGTCCTTACATATGAAATTGGCGTTTAGTATGGGAGGAACATAAAGCCGATTTTTTTTTATTATAATATATTTATTTAATCAAAGTATGTACCATTGCTATCTATGCACTTTTGCCATCTCATAGGTAGTTCATCGATCCCTTTACTAAAAAAACCATTCGGACGGGAATCAATAAAATCTTTGAAGGCGGTTTGGACTGCCCCATCGGAGTTGAATTTTTTCGTTTGCAAGAAGTTATCCAAATTTCGAAAAAAATGGTAATCTGTTGGGGCAAGGTCCGGAGAGTACGGTGGATGTCTTAGACATTCCAATTGAAGCTCCTCTAATTTGGTAGCCGTCTGTTGTGCAGTGTGTGGTCTAGCGTTATCATGAAGCAGCAGTGGCCTAGAGCGATTAACCAGCCTCGGTTGTTTAGCAGCTAGCTTTTCCATCATGGTTTGCAGTTGCTGACAATAGACATCTGCCGTAATCGTCTGGCCAGATTTAAGAAAGCTGTAGTGAACGACACCAGCACTAGTCCACCAAACGCTCACAAGTAACTTTTTTGGAGTCAATTTTCGCTTGGGGCATGGTTTGGCTGGTTCGGCAGGGTTCAGCCATTGCGATGAGCGCTTCCGATTATCGTACAGGATCCACTTTTCATCACAGGTAATGATTCGATTTAAAATCCCTTCATTATTGTGCCGGTTGAGTAATGCAACGCAGCAGTCAACGCGCGTTTGTTGATTTGCTTCACTCAATTCGTGAGGTACCCACCTTTCAAGCTTTTTCACCTTACCAATTTGCTTCAAGTGGATTAAAACAGTTTTATCACTAACACCGCAGCCTGCAGCTAACTCGGATGTGGTTTGCGATGGATCCGCTTCCACAATAGCCTTCAATTCTTCATTATCAACTTTGGTCTCCGGCCGTCCACGGGACTTGTTCTGCAGGTCGAAATTTCCAGAACGAAAACGTTGGAACCAAAAACGCACTGTGTTTTCTTTTGCGGCACCGTCGCCATACACATCATTAATCCTTCGAGCCGTTTCTGCAGCACTGGTGCCACGGTGGAACTCGTACTCGTAAATAACGCGATATTTCAAGTTTTTCATTTTGTAAACTGAGTGACGCAAAGAAAAAAACAATTGAAGAAAAAACAAATGAATTATAATTTTCAAAACACAAATACATGAGTAAATAGCTGTATAAATTTGGATTTGGAATTCCTAACCAAAGAGAAGATATTTGAGATCAAATTTGCCAGTACGTCAAAACGCCAATTTCATATGTAAGGACCTAATATTTAAACCGAACATTCGGCCGAATTCGACATTCGGCAGAACCCATATTCGGTGCAACACTAGTATTCATATTTATATTAATTTACAAAATTTGTCTGTCAGGTACCAATCCAGGAGTTGGTTTCCGGCCGCTGTCCAACAACACCGAGGAAGGCTCCCTGGTGTGGTATGACTCAAAAAACAGGACCCAAATCCAAAAATGGGTCGTTCTACTAAATGAATTTTTGAAACGTAAGTTTGTCTTTATACTTTTTTAGATATCATGTAGAATATTGTTTTTTACTGTAAACTATCCCCAGAAATATGTATAATTCTAGTGACGAATATCTTCACATACGGATATGATGCCGAAGAAGCTCTAATTTGTGGAAATTTATTAATATGAGCAAATCTGGAGGTTAATCCTGTAGCATAATTTTTTTTTTAAATGAGTTTTTTGTAATATAAATAATATTTTGGATATAGTTTTAAGACTAATATAATATTAGGGCCCTTCTAGATTTGTTCTAAGTGCCATTTTGTATGTTTGAAAAGGGTGAATGGAAAGAATATACGAACCCAAAATTCGTTTGTCCAAAAATCTGCCCCAAAAATACCAGGAAAGTTAAAATATATATTTTGTGCAAAATTTAATGTCCTGAAAAAAAACGCTACCTACTTTGTTTTAATCATTTTGTGTGAATACAAAATGTACTTGTCGAAGGAATTTTGCTGCAAATGCCTTGCGTACGTTTATAAACATTGACCTTTTTTATTGTTTTAATAATAATCTTTTTTTCATCATTTGACGCCAACGTTCCTACGACTATGTTTTCATTAAAAAAGCATTTAAAGTATTTTTTTTTAATTTTATAATTATTAATATTAAAAAAATATTATAACTTTTAAAAATTATAATATTTTTTGTTTCTGTTGCAAAGCTGTGGTTTTAGCGTTTACAATAAAATTATTTTTACTCCCTTTATATTAATTCGCGGCGTCTGCTTGACGCAAATATTTTAGATCGATTTTTAACCCTTTTCTTTAATAGTGATTTACAGATTTGCAGGATTTACATTGAGCTGGGACAGGACCAAAATGTGGCAAACCCGCGTGTGCAAGACACCCGCCCTTTCTTTTCTTACAACAACGTTTATTTTATGAAAGTCACTTGCATTAGTGTGAATAACAGTGCGCTTACAAAAACCCGTAACATTTTTTTGAGAAAACGATAGACGCAAAAATCTAGTATTTTATTTTCTAAAAACGTACGATAAAAAAAACTCATTCCTTTTTCAATATTAGTATGATTTCAAAATTGTTATTAAATAAATGAAAATATTGACTTTACGCTTTTTCATAAAATACTGTAAATTAGATTTTTTATTAAGTATTTAGATTTTTTTAAATATTTCAGTTTATTGAAAATTAAAACATATAAGTGCTTTCATTACTATATCGCATGTCATTGGTATTAATCATTAACCAAAATAATTCTCTACGTTACAATGTCCGTCACTAACGCCACCAGATGTCTCAAATAATAATGTGGTGTAATATAACAATGAGGTATAAGAAGCAAAAAAAGCATAATTATCTTTTTAATAATGTCCATCACTAACGTTATCCAGACGCTCATGGCCTTAACTGATGACCGAAATATATAATAAAAGTACGTAATTTTTGACGGGCTAAGCTAGTTTAAAATAAATACAAAAGCAGGTATAATTGTAGATTAGCCTAAAATTAGCCTAAAAAGAAAATCCTTTGAATCGTGCATACTGCCAGAGATGACGTATGGAGTGGAGACAATGAAGTCTACACTTACAAAGAAAAGTCTAGAAAAGCTCAAATGCACGCAACGATCCATGGAAAGATTCATGCTTGGAGTAAGCCTAAGAGATGATCAAATTAGGCGCAGAACTAGAGTAGTGGATATCATGGATCGGGTAGCGAAGCAAAAATGGCAATGGGTAGGGCATGTTGCAAGGTAGGAGACCTATAGCGAGCAGTGGAGAGATGAAGGCTGAAGAAGAAAAAGAAGAAATTGTGGATAAATGGTTTAAAAATCTTATAATTAATTTGAATCAATCAGATAAATTATTGTCATCTGTATGGGTCTCCGAACCCTCATCTAAATTTATATTTTATTGATTAAAGTCTGTGATCACTGTTTCGTGACCTTGTTGTCACCGTATCTTTAAATAAAAAAATATTAAACAAGAAACAACCGCTCCGCGCGACCATCGCATCGGCGTGATACTGAAATGGCCAATGGAGTAGCTTTAAAAAAAGAATACCACTACACAATGTACGTGTTACAGAGGGTATCACCCATACTAATGCAAGTGGCTTTCATAAAGTGAACGGACTCTACCTAAACAGAAAGAGCGAAGCTCTTTTTGCTCATTCGCTACAGAACTTACGCCCTCATTCTACTTTCTATTTTCTTACATGGTACTAGTCCCTCCCAGTCGCCAGGCTTGTAAATAACTACATTTTTTAAATGTTATTCCGTTTAATTTCTCTGGAACTTCGCTGGAATTTGTACATATTTTGCTGACAATTTCCTCATCCGTAATTCATATTCAGCCTTGTATACATTATACACATAATTAGTGCCATTATTAGCCGATATCATCGTCACGTAAAATATTGTTTTATGTTGTATAAATTAACACTCTGCCATATTTATTCATTTTTATCTACAATAGATAAGTTTACCCAACTGTATTTAGCAATATGTCAACGTATTATCGAATAAGCGTGTTTCTGATGCGAGTACTTAAAATAATGTTTGGGAAAATAAAAAATACATTACTGATTTATTTTGCACAGGGTAGTAGGGAATCTGATCTCGAGATCCCGACTCAATTTACAGTATTAATGAATCCTATGATAATATAATATATCTAAAAGTATCGAAAATATATTATGTTTTCGATACTTTTAGGATTAATATTTTGTATTCATTTCGGATTAACGTGGATTATCACAGCGAGAAGTGGGTAAATTATGAAACACCGGATCCTTCATTATAACTTCTGCGTATTAATATAATTAATAATTATATAATCATAATAGTGCAGCATTCAAAATCTTGCATTCAATTTAAGTTATTTTCTGTTGCCTATACAAACATTATATATTATCTTTGCATATACAAATATAAACATCTTACATACATTACTACATATATTTGTACATACATATGTATGTATACAGGTGTTTCAGTAGCAAAAACCTTAGAGTGGATTCCTGCTTTGATAATCAGCCGAAAATGTTCAAGCAACCATGACCTAATATCAATAGTTATGGAGATATACAAATCAAAGTTTGCATTCTTTGCAAAAAGTTGAACTTACACGAATTATAAAAAATTCACCTGCCTGTGTTGAAACTTTTGCCACCTGTGGTTGAAAATTTTGTCATTCCCATAAAGCAGTCGCCGTTGATGATGAGACATCTATATTTTTGATTGTGGCAGGTGGCCGCAGTCAAAATACAACACACATACGGAACAAGGTGTGCATGTTAAACATAAATACATATTACAAATAATTGATAGATGTGATAGTCTACCTTTGATGGAATTTGTGAAGGTTACATTGTATAAAGTGATCACTTAAGCCAGCTATATGATAGGTCGTAGGCCCTATGGACGCCCATAAGGACTTCCGTACCAACTTTCCCATACAAAAAGTAGCTTCGTCTCTAAGAGACTTCTATAATGAATCTTGATTAATGACCTGGGGATAAAATCCAGTATTGTTTTCTTGAAAATTGTCAACCTACCTACTCAAAATATTCTTAATAGATCGTTCCTAGTAGGGAAATTTCACATATCACACCGATGAAAATATGTGAAATAGATTCGTTAATATTAATAATATTCCGTGAATTAGTATGGATAATGCAGGATAATGTTTTCATTCATAATTTTTATATAATCCATTAAAAAGGATATGATTGACCGTGACGTATGAATTCGCGTGTTTGGTGTAGTGCCGTAGTATTTGTACATCTGGGTGCCATACAATTGTGACGCACGTATTTGTGATTAGTAAAATGATGTGTTCTGACGGGAATTTAAAATGTTGAAATTCGAAACCATTTTTATACTCTTAATATTGTCACGGAATAGCAATCAAAAGGAATTGCATTGTCCGAATTCCTTGTCAGAACACTATCGAAGGACCGAGAACGGCCTATAACAGTCTAGGGTGATCTACAACCCCCGGAAAACTACCACAAACGCCTAGAAATGCCTGGTACAACCGAAAAGAGTACACTAGAATTTTCTATGTAGAAAGTACGAAAATATCAGCATTCTTGTCTATTGATACGGAACTACTTGTTATCGTGTTTGACGACGACCTAGACGATGCCCAAGGTGGCCAGTTGTGAATCGCGAAGCGACAAATATCGAGCGAATTAATCGAGCGAAGTACGCATTTGCGAAATAAGTAAATGCGATAAATACTACGTGAGAGAATTGGATGGAATGTCCTAGTGAATGTTAAATACGTGTTCATTTACAAGTGATGTATTGCGAAATAATTAAGTTTAATTCGTAACTTGACTTGATTGATTGACTAGTTAATTAATCATTAATTAATTTCTAGTGTTTTCATTTTTCCATAACCACGGCACATGACAATATACAAAAAAGTATTTTTTCGGATACGTAGTTTGTAGAGCAAAATAATGATTATTCTATTACTTAATAAAAATGTGAAATTTCCCTATTATTAATAGTAGTGATGCAACGAATACTACCTTCACGAATACGAATACGAATACGGTAAACAAGGTAAAAAATAACACATCACTGTTCTTTTTATACTAAGAGATTTAATAATTAAAATTTACCACCGGAAAATTTTTGTTCAAACAGCACAGCATTTCTTTAAACCGTTTGCACATTCCTAGCGGTCGAAAATAAATACCACTTTTTAACGCCTACGAGAGGTCATGTTATTAGATTTAATTAGAAATTATTTTAAAAGAGTTAACACTTTTACACATAACGGAAATAAAATTGAACGAACAATACGTATTACAAAATAAAAAGTACATGAAATGAGCACTTAACCTTATTAATAAATAATCCAATGTATGAAAGAACTCATATTTTGTTGTGAAACAAGTAACAATTGACAACTTGAGAACTCAACAAATCCATTCATTCAATGTTAGGGGAATTCTCGATAATAGAGTGCGTAGGTGTGTTCGGATACACGATGCACAGCCAAACCGTATACAGGGTTATTTGGAAAATATTAATAACCTCGCAGGACTATATTCCTCCCTTGATTATGAGTCGAAAATGTTCAAGCTATTGTGACCTCTTTAACACAAGTTAAATAAAAAAATAAAAACCTTTGAATTCCAATTGGAATTTTTTCAGGGTTTTTATCATTTTATTTAACTTGTATTGAAACTAATGAATTTTTCGTAATCGATATGAGTTATTGTAATGATAGTCCAACGTTTTACAAAAAATAAGTCAGAAATATTGAAAAAAAAAATGCAAACTTTGATGTCGCGTATCTCCCTAACTATTGATATTAGGTCACAATAGCTCGAACATTTTCGACTCATAATCAAGGGAGGAATATAGTCCTGCGAGGTTATTAATGTTTTCCAAATAACCCTGTATAGTTTGTTTTTAATATTCGTGATGATATTCGGCGAATACGAATATTTGGTAAATATCTACTAGTCGGCGAAAACGAATATTCGTATTCGTCGCATCGCTCATTAATAGTTTACGCTTAGTAATTACACAAGCGCATCGAGTCGGGAGAGGAGGAATGAAAATCGTGTTCTTACGAGTCGTCGCCTTCCAGAGTACACCAGCACGGAGACGCTGCCCGGCGGCGGGCGCAACCAGGTGGTGTGCGACTTCGGCAGCCCCCCGCCCGCCGGCAGCGCCTGCGCCGTGGACGTGCGCGCCTGGGCGCCCTGCACGCCCAACGCCTCCTACTCCTACGACCGCGCCTCGCCCTGCTTCTTCCTCAAGCTCAACAAGGTGAGTCGCCACACCCGACAAGCTCACCGTCTCCACTAAAGCCGTGTATTCACTAGGGGACAAATTGTCCCTCAACAGCACGCGCGGCATAGAGTCTACGTGACGTTGCAACGTCGTGCACTGTTCCGCGACGTCGCGCATAACATAGCGCGGCATTTCTACGTGCCGTGGCAACGTTGCCATGCGCACGGTACCCGAGCGAGCTCACTGCGACATTACGCGGAGCGTCAGTACCACGCGGTATGTTTACAAGTGAATTCGCATGCGCTGTATCTGTCAAGATTACAATGTGGGGAAACGAAATTGTTCTTGATCTCATCGAGCTGTATCGATCGAAGATCGCATAGAATATCCGTCCTTCTTCCTCTTTGCAGTAAATAATTTTGCATCCACCACCTTTTTCTCCTCTTACGTTTCGATAAACTCGTTAACATAAATGGATACGCAGCTATCATCATAACCTCATAGGGCGATATTTCCGCGACGTGTAGAAAACAATCATTATTTGCAAAAAGCACCTTGTTTTTAATAATATTCCATTTACTGCAGTAAAACATCGTTAATTTGAAATTGCGACCCAAAAAAACATTTCGAATTGCGCGGAACCCCGTTTTCGCTAAATGACGAAGTGTAAATAGATACCTCAGCTGTCATCATAACCTCATCGGGTGACATTTCCGCGACAAGATATGTGAGTCCCGGTGTGTACCACAATACGTGGTCAAATGACCGCGTCATTGTCCCCGAAACATGAACGTAGATGTTCATGCGACATGCCGCGCGGAATGCTGCGCTATTTGTCCCCTAGTGAATACATGGCTTAAACATTTACCGTCATGATCAAATAACATCGCTAGTGTTGTTGGCACCCCGACAAGTGCGTACAACTCCGACGACGGCGCGCAGACAATTAAAAAAAAAGTTAACCAAACGTATAGTCGATTTATATATAAAAAAACACGTGTATAAACACCACTTTTGAGTTTAATATACACTACCAGTTTCGAGAACTATAGACGTTATCATCCACAGGTGAGAATAAAAACTGTTTATTATCTCACCTGTAGACGAGAACATCTGAAGTTCTCGAAGCTATAGGTCGACCATAATCAAAAGACCATTCCCTAGCTTTGTCCGGTAAGAAGAAAGCGGGGAAAGATGCTTGGCAAGCCCGTATTACGAGCCTCAATATGATATTCCAAAAAATGTACATTTTTTAGTTTAAAAAAGGTTACTTACTTACTGGAAAAACTTCGTCTGTGTTCATTTTTGCATCGTAACAACACACATATTTTTTGCGCACATTCTTTGAATGCGGTCTAGCTATAGCAGTGTATAGTTAAACACAAAAGTGGTCTTAAACAAGTGTTTTATTTATTTATAAATCAAGTATGGCATTCCACAACGTTAATGCCAAATCAATAAATAATATAACCTATAGTCCACTCATAAGGATGAAGTAATGTGAAACAATCCATAAAAAAGTTTATCTTCAAAAATGGAACACATTAAAGAAAAAACTTGGTTGAAAAACGTCGAATTTTATCAAGAGAATGGAGTTTATTATTTTCTTCGTCAATATATATACCTTCATCGAGCTAAAATGATTGATTGGAATGTTAAAGTGATGAAATCATATTTTTTTATGTCCATTATATTCACAAAGCGTCGTTACATTTAATTATTATTTACTTTTCAGCTTTGTGAAACACTCGACAATAAAATACACGGGAATTAATGTCCTCATTTACTTTTGTATCGCGCGCATTGTCGGCGCGTAACTGTCCAGCGCGCAGTTGTCTTAAGAACGATGATGTAGAAATAGAAAAGCTAAGCACATTCTAAGAAAGTTGTAAATAATATAGTAGAGAGAGGATCGTGGAAGTGTCATACAGTAGTAGTCAGTAGAGTAGTGGAGTGAAGACAATCGTCTTCACTCCACCGATGAAGAGCAGAAACGATATTCACTCATGGTGGATAAAGATTATTGACGAAAATTTACTGACTCAAAAAAGTTAACGTTGACGTCATCTTGATTAATTATTTTATTCCTTTTAATTTTATTTATTTTTAAATGTTTCATTTATTTGTATCTAAAGTATAATTAAATTTTCGTTATAAGTTTGCTTAAATAAATTTTTACAGTTTAAATACCGACTTATATTTTTTAGTTAAGCCCTACAGTTCATATCTGGTAGCGACCCCTAAAAGTCATTTAGAAAATCTAAAAAATACTGTGTAAGATTTTAGACGTATGAAATTATTGCCTCATAAAAAAAAAAAAATTTAAAAATTTCATGCATTTTTGAAGCACTCTGTATGCTTTACTTATGCCTTACTTATATTTATTTTGTATAAGTTTTTTTAACGGTTTAGTGGATTTTCCTTATCTGTTTGATACAAGTGTCGCTTTAAGTGCCATTAAGTCATATAATTTGTTTTTTTAATCTCAAAATGAATGTTGCTAAAGTTTACCTTGTTAAACAAAGGCAATCGGCTAATCTAATCGGCTATGTTACCACCGCTGAAGCAAACAGATAACTTCCACAGATAACTTCCGAAACGTAAAACAAATTGAATTAATGTTTCGTCTGTCCCAAATATTTCTCTTCTCTTGATAATTAATTCCGATTCACGTAGAGATGAGTCAGGTAGAAATCAATACTTTGTTATTTATTTATAATAACAATTATTATCAAAACCTTCATTTCTTGGAATACAATTAGTTTTCATTTCGGAATATTTCATTGCCATATCCTGCGTATGAAAGAAGGCAGCAAAATTTAACTTACCTAACCCGAATTCATTATTGCTTTTTGTTTTCCGCTAAATTCCACAGTGTTTGTCAAATTAGGCACCGAAAGTATTCCAAAAACAATTATATCACTATATAGGAATACTTTTTTTATAGCTCTCGTATGTACCTACCCGTGAAAAATCACGGAAAATAATAATAACGAATTGCCTTGTGTGACCGCTCAACATACATAATATAACGCACGCTGATTGCGTGTCACATTCGATTTATCTAAAGTTTTAATTCCAACAATCTATGGACATTACGACAGACAGATAACTAAATTACTATGTTTGATAAAATCAGTGACTTTTTAACAAATATTTGTGCATGAAATTTCAATACAATATTTAATGTGAACTGTATAGTTCACATTAAAAAGAGATTACGTCGAAATAATTGGAAAAATTGTAGAAATTGTGCTTTTTTGATCAATTTATCAGAATATAATATATTTTGATGAAAGAATATAATATGGAGCATTACTTACACAACATAAATAATTCCAGTAGAAAACGACAACGAAAAACTCTCGAACGAATGATCAGCGTTTTTTTTTACCTAAATCGACCCTATTTTAAATAATGTATAATACAATTCAGGCGCCACTGCACTTATAAAGGTGAAACGCCTATTGGTTTATAACTAGACGCTATCTAAAGAAGAGTTTTTATCGGCGATTTATCCGTACCTCTAGATCATACGCGAGACAAGAGACACATGTTATCTCTTTAAGTTCTGTATTATAATTGACAAATCTATCTTATAATTGCTTCAAAAATGATGCTCCATGCAGTACATAACATTGTCATTGACGGTTTCAAAGAATAATGAATTTGTACGAAAAAATGTTAAATCAGCGAAGTATTATAAAGCAGATAATTTAAAAAACAAATAGATGTTAATAAAGTGTATAAATATCATAGACATTATTTAATATTCAAGTCACTTCAAGAATGGCATTTATTGAAAGAAATTGATATGTACATTTTCTTAAGATGAATGTTTGAAATGTGTCAAACTCAAACACACCAAAAGATTAGACTTTGTACTTTATGCATTTACATTTTTCGCAAATGACTTTGAATTGAAATAACCAGTCGTGAATATTAATTTCTAGATTAAGATGATATTTTTTATATATATAAATATATTTTTTAAATAGAGATGCGAACACGGAATTCGTGTCACATCAATATTCTTACTATTTTCAAATTAAGCTAAACGCTTCTGCTATGAAAATAGGACTAACTTGCTTGTCTGGAGTGAGATTCGAACCGAGGCGAGAGTCCTAACCGCAAGACCAACAAGCTAGTACAATATATGTATCAAATGTTTTAGTTTTAAAAGTTTTAACAGCGTTTTAATGCTATTTGCAGATTGCTTCACGTGGCTAAAAAGGAGTGTGATAGAAGAAATATTAGGCAAAGGGAATGTAGAAAAAATAATATCCTTAATGTGGGGGTTAAAAGTATACAGGGCGACGTATCTATATTGTAATTAATTAAAAATGATGCTGTATGAAGATAACACAGCACAACCATCGCCAGTTTCAAAAAATAACCAAATTGTGTTAATGTAAAAAAATACTAAAATTAAAAGACATCTGCCAATGGCCGCGCGGCGACCAGGACAACAGCTCGCAGGGCCTTACTCAATAATATTGTCATTACTTTAAATATTGATAGTAATTATTGAACGAGAAAAGTAATATCAACTATGTTAGATGTATTAAATTTAAATATTCTTAATGCTGCCTAGGCGAGGACCGCTTTTACACATTATGGCTTCAATTTTACTCTATTTATGGATAGAAAATTGGTGCAAACACTGCGATTACCAATATTTTAGTTTCTAGGTAGAACTAATTTCTGAAATCCAACCCTCGTAATTTTCAGGGGCGTGCAGTAAGAACAAGAAGCATGACTTTTATTTAAACATAAATTTGGAAAAAAATCGAAATTAAATATTTATGTGGCAGAATATTATGAGATACTAAATCTCTTATTTTGGTTTCTTTTTAAAATATATGCTTAGGAAAAAGTCTTCTTGTTCTCACTGCACGCCCCTGATAATTAATTATACATAATTTATTAAATAATTTTCGCAGTTATTTTGAGAACCATCTAACCTTATATATACTGCAGTTTAACCATTAGGTTTTGAAGATTGTCTTTGTGCGCTCAATTATGAATTAATTCCGTTTATCTTTTCTTGTTAACGAGAGTACTAAAATTATAGAAATAAAAAATCAAAATCGTCTGTTCAGCACTTTTCTTGGGACTTGTTTGGGTTTTATTTGTTCGTTGTTTGTAATGTTTTTTCTTATTTATATTTTCGAGGTTACTGGGTCAGTATGTAGGTAAATGACCCACCCATAACATAACGAATGATTCACTAAACTTAACCATTTTAGTGCGGCTGTCAAATATTGAAAAGTTAAAAAGGTGATAACTCAGCACGGAATCGGAATATCGATAAACTTCCAGAACATTTTCTACTCACAATGTAAGCAGGTATCTACCTGTAAAGTATTGTGGAGTAGTTTACGTACTCCCTGTATAATAGTGTTTTATTTTAAATACAGAGAATCAGAAGTCAATCAAATTAAAGGTGTACGTGATTTAATATATTTAAAGCGTATGTTCCATTTTATTGTCAGATTTACGGATGGGTTCCAGAGTACTACGACGACCCTGCCGATCTGCCGAAAGATATGCCGGATGACCTCAAAAGCTACATCGCAGGCCTGCCCGCCATTGAGGTATTATAATTTACTAATATTACTGAGAAAATCCTTACATAATTAGTGAAAGGTTATTATTTACTCCTTTTAGAATCATTTAAATCCTATACACAAACACAAACTATAGTTATAAGTTACTATTATCTCATTTTGGAACTAATTAAATCCACACAATCCCCCTTATTTTCCTACAAATAGGTTGTTATATTTTTAAGACACAAAAAAATCTTTCAAACATCAAAATTGACAATGTTATATACGTAATACTGATAAAGACATGATTGTTATGTTTTATTGTTACCCATTTTATAGTTATAAAGTTGATAATTGCACTAACATATTGTAATCACCACATTAAAGACCCAAAAAATACCGTATACTAACTATCTTATATACAATGATGAAAATTCGTTTGTCTAAAGCCGGCAACACACTGCGCGGATCTTCCGTCGCGTAAAATCGTCAAAACAAATGGGTCAACCGATCATCCGCGTAGTGTATTTGATAAGCGCTTACTGTAAGGAAAGAAAAGCGTATTCTTCATGAAATATTTGGATACCCATAATAAATGCATCGTTGAATGTATCATCATATATAATAAAAATCAAGATATATTAGATGTCTCATAGAGACGAAGCTACTCTTTTATATGGGAAAGTAGGTATGGAAGTATTTTTGGGTGTCCATAGGGCTAACGACCTATCGTATAGTATGGCTGGCTTAAGTGATCACTTTACACAATGTAACGTTCCCCAATTCTACCCATGATGGACTACCACATCTATAATTTTTTTGGATGTTGTATGTATGTTTAAGATGCACACCCCGTTCCATATGAGTGTTGTATTTTTACTACCGCCACCTGTGGCTGAGAATATTGTCATTCGCATAAACCAGTACGGATGTCGCCATTGGCAATCAGATATTCATATTTTTATTGGAGTTTTCAAAGCAATATTCTTTATGGTGTATATAATATTCTTCTACGCCTGAAAATTATTTTAATTTAACTCCTTTTTAGACCAGTTTTTATATAACCAGAACTTTTTGAGTATTTTCAACATTTTCAAAAGCACGATTCTGGATTTTATCCTTCTTGTGATAAAATCCCGTACTGTGCTCTCGAAATACATTACACACTCGAAATATTGTGCATAATAAAAATATTGGCTAAATCCAAGATAATGGTCCCATTACATATACAACGAAAATGAGTATTTCACTATATTATTGAATGTGCTAATAACAAAATGAAATATAATTTATGTTTAAATAGTAAGTATTAAATAAGATATTACACTTTAAAGATCCGAAAAATGCACTGCATATTTTGACATTTCATAGGCAATATATGAGGTTAGGTTAGGTTATTAGGTTTGGTTTGGTTAGGTTATTAGGTTTGGTTAGGTTAGGTTATTAGGTTTGATTTGTTTAATTTAGATTACGATTATTTTAGTTAGATTAAATTAACAAGACGTTAAATTACATAGTGAAATACTTATTTTCATTATATGAATAACGGGACCATGTTCTTGGATTATTCCAAAATATTGCCGTTTGTGTTGCAGAGGAAGCAGGTGTGGATATCGTGCGACGGAGAGAACCCGGTGGACCGCGAGCTCATCGAGGGCGGCGTGCAGTACGTGCCCAAGCGGGGGCTGCCCTCCTACTACTACCCCTACACCAACACGCCCGGCTACCTCAGCCCTCTGGTGGCCGTCCGGCTCCTGCGCCCGCCGCGTGAGTCATCTTCCCTGTGTATGCTCGCCCAACGTAACTTGGCGTGCGGCGAATTTGGAACTAAAACCCGCCCCGCCCGCACCCGGCGGTAACGCCTCGCCCTGTCATTCAGTTCATTCTCGTCTTTGAGCGCGAGCTTTGTTATGTCCAAAACATCCTAAACAGTCCGGGATGGTGCAAGAACAATTGCCAATGAAGTATTAAAGTTTTGCGAAGCTGAAAAAGCGAATAATGGACCGATATTACCGTCTGACAGTTTGACAGATAGAACGGCCGCCATTACTGCATGGTTTCTTTAGTGCTGCCCGACCAAATTTCTGTATTTAATACGACACCGGTCACCGGACATTCTGTACATTATGTATTGTGTAATAAATTTACACCCTGACAACTTCTGTTACGCGACAGCGACGCCCTCCCTCGCACGCCTAGTTATAGTGGTACGTCTATAGCGTGGATAACAATAATCTATTATTTATGCTTAATTACTTATCACTTCAAGTTGATTTTGTTAGCAGTTCAAAGTTAGCCAGCATTAACTGTAATATTCACCGGTGTGTAATTACTGGCATAGCGCTGAAGTTAAAATTAATCCCACTGTATTTGAACCATAGACGTAGTATAAATATTGACTAGTTACAAACCAAGATATCTGCTACACCGATCTTGCACATGAATTACTGTGAACACAGACGCACACTGCTGGAGTTGGTCTAGGGGTGTCCAAAATGTATAAATCTCCGCGCGATATATACATAAAATATTAATACAATACACAACCCTATTTATATTTGTATATCTTTCACACGTATGCTGCGCTATAAGAAAGAAAGAGAAAATACCATAGGGTAAATACCGCAAGTCGCTACAACTTCATATGCATTCGTTCTTAAAAATTATGTTGTATTGTCCTTTCTTGTACGTGGTTAGGAAAATAATTTCTATCTCTTTCTAACTGATACATTTAGTACGTAATAGAAGACAGCAGAAACTAGATGTCTCAGATTTTTTTTAGTGACTGGTCTATATTTATAGTACGTCTATGATTTGAACAAAATATAGCCACACTGAAAAATATACACACTTATTAAAGAAAACCACACGTGACTATTGTAAAAATTATTTAAAGCGTGGGTAGGTACTGCACGCCGCCAAACGCCAGAGACAAGAACTATCCTTACGAGTTGCCGCGAAATAAGAAATTCCGGTACAATTTAGAATTTGCAGTTATTTTAATAGATTTAAATAATTGAACACGAACATTCGTATCTTTGAAATTTCGCAAAACTTTTGTGTGTAGATGACTTACTGTAATCTGGTAGAGTGCACGTGTTGTAAGGATGCCCTCCGAATACTCTGATCGACTGTGATTGTCACTACCAAATCCAAAGTATTGTCGCTTTGACTGCCGATTCCCTGCTGAGGTCACGCAGTAGGTATCGCGTTCCAGCCGATCGCAGGAGGTCGGTAACTAATCCATTTACGTTACCCGTATTATATACCAACTAATCAATGTATTCAAATATAATGAGAAAAGGCAAAGCAAAATAATTAGGTCACATGTATTTAAGGTCTTCGTGTATTTTAGGTCACTCCGTATTCCGGATCATCTCATATTTTAGGCCACCTGCATCTTAGGTCACCCACTGTCATTTGTAATCGAGGTGGTTTTGCTGAATGCTTTTTTTTATTTTTCTAAATATTCCCGGGCTTTATTAAATATTTTAGGAATTTATTATGTATTAGGGCTATAAAAACAAAGGCAGCAATATCCAATTTTTTTTTTAATGTTTTGAATTCAGTCACCGAGGATTACTAATTTTGAATGTACCGAATTCTAGTTTTTATGTATCTATCCCTTCGAAAATCATGTTCTGGGCTGTAATTCCTACAAAATTTCCAATTTAATACATTTTAACTTAGTAATTCTCAATGACGGCATTATTTTTTTTTATATTGCTGTCTTTGCTTTTATATCCCTCACATTTTCCTTCCTTGGTTGCAAAGTACTATTAATTTGTATTGCAGCGTTGCTTGTCTGACTTTGCCTGACCGAATAAGTCAGTCGACAACAGTCACAGTTTTGCTAGATCCAACAAATTCAAACTTCTCGTTGTAACGAATAAACGATACAACACCGAACGGATCGCGTTTCTCGGCGACGCACAGTGGTTGAAAATTGGAATCTGATCGCGCAAAACTCGAAAACCGAAGGTCGTGTTAAAAATAAAATATATACAGCGAAATAAACCTAATTCCGTGGATATTAAAGTCCCACTAATATTTTACTAACTGGCATCAACTCCTCTAGTCTAGTCTAGCAGGTAGTGACACATTGTTAGTCACGAGTTTATGGTTTTGAATTCTGTTCTACGAACTATGAAAACGATAAACTAAGGTAACTATTTTCATATATAATTCACATTGTTGCCCTATCAATATATTGTACAAGGCTACGATTTATTTTTATCATATTTTTTTTCAATTTTTTTATATTTTTTAGACCGTCAAAACTGGGATTGATCTGTGTTGATTCTTAATATTATATATTATCGTTCTTTGATTCTTTGACTACAGATATTAATTCAATTGAAGTGCACGAAGGCACGCCTTAGTGCAAAATTGATTTATTTTTCAGTTCACAGATTCTCAAGAATTTTTATTTGTAGTATGTTTAAATGAGCGAGACATTTCTAAGAGAAGTGAAGCCGTTTTAAGGACGATCATATAAATTGTAATCGGCTCGATAGGAAGTTCACAAGGTTAAATTTTTGTGAACAAATACATCGGATGTGAATAAACTGTGAAAGTCATAAAAACAGTTTAAAAATAAATATAAAGTTTAGTTAGGTGGTACAATCACGCTTTCCGTATTTCCCTTGACTTCACAATCACCATCTTAGAGCAGGATGACCAAGAAAAGCGTTTGAAGATATCAGCGTGTCAGTAAAAAAAAGACGCTTCAATATGTTACTGAATTATGTTACTGAGCAGGCCAGTTTTGAAAGCAGCAAGAATGAGCATAAGGGTAGAAGGAAAAGGGGAGGCTACTGCTATTGACAAAAAAAGGTCACGTGTTATGAGAAAAATGAAAAATAACAGTTAATCAAAGTTTATACGATTATACGAGAGGTACTTAATTTATTTAATTTAATTTTTTTAATATGTGTGTTCTGAGAACATACATATAAAATTAATAAATTTTGTCTACAGAGGGATAATTATTAATTAAGATAAATTATAGAAGTCCCACAGAGACGAAGCTACTTCCGTGGAAAATTTGTATGGAAGACTTTGTAGGCTTTTAAAGTAAGTAATCCTTCCTATTACATAGAAAATATAGATTACGTAGCCAATAATAATACGTCTTTATTTTTTAAAGTGGAATATTAAGCAATATTATTTTTAATGTGTATATGATATAATTTTAACATGTATGCTAGAATAAGCCAGAAAATTACCATTTAAAAAAATTAACTCCTTTTATAATATATTTTTAACAATATTTTTATGTGCCTGTTCTACTACTGATTTTGAATGCATATACAACTTTCAATATTTTGATAATGTGTGAATGTTCTTGTGGTAGAATTGGTGATCACTTAAACCAACTCATCCAGATCATTAAACCTGGGCCACATATGTAAATGGCTTCGACTATATGAGACTATATGAGAATTTATCTTAGTTAATATATCAATATAATTTCCTATATATATGTTTTGATTGTCATTTAAAACAAGTGTAGCACTAATACTTCACTTTCTATGGGTATAAAGTACAAAGAAACAATAAAATAATTTCACGCGCTCAGATTACCTTTCCCGACCAGTGTGCGACGCGTCACACCGCAGATCAGCAGGTGCCCGGAGTCGGGTATCGGAAGTGTCACAAGAACCGTTTACTGCGGCAGCCTTGAGAATAATTTTCGAAGAATTATTGCAAAATGAGATAAATATCACCAATCGACTCGTAATGTTTCTCCTAATGAGCGTATCAGAGACGACAGAAGTGGAACGTGGAATCGTGTTTACCAGAGCTTAGCCGCCCGTCGCGTTGAACTTTCTCGCGAGAGGTCAGGCGACTCGGAGATAAGGCGCCAACTCGCGAAGAGAGGCTTTAAAGATTTCTGTGGAAAACTTACCACCGGCGGCGTTTATCAGATCTTCATAATTGAGTCAAAAGAAGTCAGTTTTTAATGTATGCATTTATTTTTTTGTCTATTACAAGAGTAATGTAAAGCGTTTGTCGTTTCATTCACATATCTCTAAATAACCGTCCTCAAATGAGAATCGATTGATATCTAAATATACAGGGTGTAACAGAGCTGTTCTGCAGCACTTTACAGGTAGATTAATGCCGAAATTATAAGCCGAAAATGTTCCAATATCAATGTTTAATAAAATTTCAACATTTCTGAGTTTTCTTCTGTAAAATGTTCGACAATCTTCATTCGCTTTAAATAAAATGACTCAAACCTCGTAGACTAATTCTGGAGCAAATTTCTGCATCTATCTGTAAAGTATTGACTACCTCTGTTAACTCAATAATGATTATAGGAGTACAAAATAATACTTAATTATATTGCTTCAAAAATATATTCAGTGATAGTACTAGTGTGTGTTGTATCGTACGTCTTATTACATTACCTACATTATTTTTTTAATAAATTATTTTTATAATTTATAAGTCTTGAAACATGTTGATATTTTCAATATAAAATAGTGGTGAAAACTAAGTTTATTTTATTAATTACATTATTTTTCCTTTTGGTAAATTTGTTGAACATCTCTTATCTATGCTTTTTTATTGAAATGATTGTGTTAAAACTTTTAAAATTACGTATATCGATAATCCTACGAGAATTTTTTAAAATGTTAATTCAAATTTGAGATGTTTGACGAAAAAATGTTATTTTGAAAAATATGAGTGCAATGGTGATATATCTTAATTCGCGATAACTGTTTAAGCTTCTTATTAAACACAAATCATTGTAGGTAGATATTGTTCCTTTGGACGATTGTTGGTGAATGTAGTGTTGTAATAAAAACACTTCAAAACAAAAAAATACTCGGCGAAGGCGATTGCTTTCTGCTTATCTTTAAAATTGCTTAATATCCAGATAATACCAGTGTGTAAATTTAATAAGTAAAATATAATTTTACACATATTATGTAAATAGTGTATAAGAAGGACATGTAGAGCAACATTTTACAAATGGTATTTACTTAATATATAAGTATTTTCCGTACTGCAGTAATAGGTACCTACTCCAAATTATGCGACTCCGACATACGTAAAATCGGAGTTACGTTATTTTCTTTCCCTTCATCTCTCTCAACCTTCAAAATAACTAATATTGTGCATTTTTATTTGACCTGCGTTGTTTGTTCACTATGTCCTTTATTTTTTTAAATAAAAATATTATACCATAACTGTAGCCACGCCTCCGTTCAAAAATTATTTTTTTTACTAAAATAAGTAATGGATAGTTTGTATGCGTCTATCCTGACGAAGATGCACCTATCTTAACCGGTACGTAATTAGACGTAAAGTTACTCCCAGTGGTTTATATGTACAAACTTTTTAATTAATTAAAATTAACAATTATGTCCGACCATAATAAATAAATAAAAATAAAAAATTCGATAATGTATATATCAACCCATAGTAAGTGCATATATAAATACTAGTTAATGTACCTATACATTATTGAAATTGAACATTTTGTCTGTAACGTATATAATTAAGATTTTTTAAATTACAATTATTAATTACAATATCTTAATGTTGTCTTACTAGACAGTTATCAAAAACGTATGTCTCGTACCTCTTGTATGAACGTTCATACGTTATTTTTCGAATTACGTTATACTCGCTGATCCCACTTTTAACTTCTGTTTGTACACATTTTACGAAGTATTTTAAAGTAATTTACAACTCCGCAGTTTCCCTTGGCATGCCCTTCACGATTTTAAAAAAAATACTAGAGTCGCATTTGCTTGTGGAACTGATAAATTAGAGTCTCTTGCGAAACAACCACTCGCCTATGACTTTTCTATACACGTTCAGTGAACAGCCTTTGGGCAATGGAATACCTACTTTAGCCGTGCGGTTTTTGTCGGGCAGCCTCCCTAATCTTGTTTGCTGTTTGGCTGATGCCGTGTGGATGTAAGGCTTCGATCGTCTATTTGATTGCGCGTGCAATTTGTTACCTAGATTCGGCTTAAAATAGATTCATATATAGGCGGCCCGAGAATGCCAACAGAAACCCCTCGTTTTGTATGGCTGTACAGTGTATGTTATAGATTAGGTAAGGTTAAAGCGAAAAAATAAATTTACTACGTCACAGTCACGTGGTTTAAAATTAGTGTTTTAAAGTACGTGACCGTAACGTTTTTTGTACAAAAATAATGTTTCCATCGTAATTTTTAAAATGGATTGCCACAAAGTATACGCCACAACTTTAAATTATTTATCTTTAATTTTTCGTTCCCACTTCAAATATTTAATTATAATTTTTTCAAATCTAAAATAATCAATTTTTCATATTTCTCATTTTATCTATCCTCTTTTTATCTATCATTTTTATCGCATAAAACACTCTAATCATGACTTTTCTTATATACTATATGTTTAGAAATGACTTTATAGTTCTTTTTACATACGAATTTAGTAAAAAATAGGTAGTTTTCTAGGTATTGGCACTTTTATGAATTCGAAAAAATCGATAATAACATCTTGATAATTTCACAATGAGCACCTTTTGCAGTAAAATAGCCATATCGTATTTTTTAAAGTAAAACAGTAAATTTAAAACCAATTCAAGAACAATACTAAATGAGCAATTTTTTTAATAACTTACCAAGTTAGCATCGTACATTTTTCTATTGTATGAAGTCGAAGTTAGTTATTATAAAAAATAACTCGTGAATCAGGCAAAAATTTTTTTTTCAAAAGGTTCATTTTATTTTGAATTGTGATCAATAGCAGGGCTATTCAGGGTTGCGAAGCAAAAATTATAATATTAGAATTTGGAATTTCATCATGAGTTGTTTATTATTATTTATCAGCTCTACAAAGATGACTTTAATTTTCGGGACATCTGTATATGCAGCAACTTCTTTTATAATTTTTTTTTTCTTTTTTTATATTTATTCTTTAGGAACCGCGACATGCAAAAGTACCGTCATTTTTGACGGGTTACAGCTAGTAAATAATAGCTGTATAGCGAATTATTCTTATGGATATGTTCGCTTATAGGGTAGACATCGGATTATCCAGTTATTTTTCGTATAAATTATATGTATAGTGTGATGTCCTTCCGTTGGCCCAGGAAAAATGTTTTGTCGGTAAGTCTGGAATCCACAGTGAAAGTTCAGAATGTTCTACGAGTTTTATTTGTTCCGTAAAAAAAATAACCATATCACGATAAGGTACAATTAGCGGTTCTAAATAGCTCTCCAAGTGCGTGCTTTCGTGATGACTTTCGTAATGGCGTGCGCTCGCACGGCGCGTCCTTTTTAATCCAATTTTCCCTCTCTATCTCCCGTCTCTTTCGTATGCTCAGACAGACGTCCATCCAGATAGATTACGTATAGCAACACGTATTATAAAACCTTTATTCACTGTTCTACATACTTAATTTGGCTTCAGTAACATTGGAGATGTAACCTCATTATTTATATTTATTTAAATGTTTAAGCCATAAATAAATTAATCGAGTGAGTTTATTTTTTAAAGATAATTGGATAATGGCCTATAAAAACTACAACCAATGAAAGCAGCGTACATAGATACATAGATAAATAATAGATATGCACTCATCAAACCTATTAAACAACATTTAACGTGTCAAAGTTTTTATCAACAACAAAAAATGACGAAAAATAGTTGATTTGCTGTTTGAAATGATGGGATTGTACCTCTACCAAAAAGTTACGACTAAAATTATTCAATAAGTAACGAACGTGCCTTAGCTTTTTTCAATTGGAACACTTTCATAAATTGTAAGCATAAATAAATAATATGAAATCTCATTCAGGTATTGAGTGTATTGTAAGAATGACCACAGCGACCTTAAACTGGAGGTTGCGTCGCGATGTGGTCAGATTTTTCATTGTTTTTATAGATTGAATTCATTAATTCATTTTAACCAAATATAGTTCCCATCAAAAAAATCTTCATAATTTTGTGTATTTCTAACAAGATTTAATTATATTTTTTTCAGTAGTATTTTTTATTTTATGATCTTTGAGAGTTTTCTGAGATTTTCTACCGTGTATATACGACCTTTCTGGCTGACGTTTCATATCCCGTTGCAGGGTCTGTCAGCCCTGATGATGAGAACCGAAACGTCGGCAGATATTTCATATATACACGGTATAATATCTCAGAAAATTCTCCCCATAAGATTTTAAAACCCTTTTTTTCTTTAAAATAAGTATTTACCATAGTATATGGATATATAGGTAAAAAATCTATTTTATTATCCATATTTAATGGAAGAATGATTAATATACCTACCTCTTTCCATTTAAGAAAGATAATCGAATTAGTATGTGTAAGCCGTGTGTACGAGACACATTGTTTCGTGGTGTTGGTGTTTATACCCGTAAACACCAACACCACGAAGCAGTGTGCGTCGTACGCACGGCTTACACATACTAATTCGTTTGTCTTTCTTAAATGGAAAGAGGTACACCTACTTAATATTCTCATATATCGTTTAATATGTCTACATGTAATGAACAGGCAAGATACGGGTCATTATAAAAATATTATTTTTACATTTCTCGAATTCATTTTCTATTTACTGAATGAAGTAACCAGGGCCGGGTGCAAAGTTTGGGCGCGGGGCCTTTATTATTTATTTATTTATACCTACATCTGCGTAAGGGTGAATAACAGGCTATGTATTCATATGAGGGTTATAAAAGCAAATCCAATAAGTAGCAATATCCAAAGAGAAAAAAAGTTTTGAATGCAATCACCGAGGATTACAGTAGCCGGCAAATATCTTGAAATTTTACGGCGTAGTGGGGGGAAGTTTGCGCATGTACCATTCTACCAAGGAGACCCAAATTTTGTCTTCTGCGCATTCCCCCACTACGCCAAAGAATTTCAAGAAGTTTGCCGGCAACTGTGCCTATACTTATTTAGAATGTATGTACTACATTCTAGATTTTATGTATCTATCCTTTCCAAAAGCATGTTTCCTATAAATTTTTAGGCTGTATTTCATATAAAATCTTGAATTCAGTACATTCGAAGTCAGTAATCCTCGATGACTGTATTATTTTTTTTGTATATTGCTGCCTTTGCTTTTATATCCCTCATATAAAAACCATTTAAAATTAACTTATTTAGTTCACATGATTAAGTAAATAGATGTGTGCAACAGTCCGTTACTTTCCGAATAAATAACGAATCACATCGATCGCTATCCACAACGCTACTTTCTCACTGTTAATGATTTTTTAAATGAAGTTTTGTGTTGCACTTTTTTTGATTGCAGCGAATTCACTATTTATACTTGCTCTGTGTATCTATAATATAAAGGGTGTCTCGTAGCCTGCGGAAGAAATTTCGGGGTAGTTTTCTTCGTTCAGTTTTGAATATAAAATATTTTTTACACTTTGGGTGAAATGTCAACGGTTAAGGAGATAATATAAAGTCACATATAGTTTTGGTGTCAACAATGGCGAAATAATTATTCGATTCCCTTTTTTGAGCCCCTTTCAACTTTACGCACATTTGGTAAATCCAACCGCTATTCTCTTTAAAAATTATTTTTTGTATCGATCCCGAAAATCTCGGTATTACGTTTTTTCAATCCCGGGCTTGCGGGACCAGAAAAACGTTCATAATCTGTTTGAACCTTCTTTAAAATTTCAGTCTGTTTTGCCGAAAAAATTAATACGATAATCTAACAGCTATCAGGATGTATGCATTTATTTTTGTTTTTGTATTCAGTCGACAACAATAATGAATGAATGCCAGATCAATGTTTTTATGGATTCGTTATGTAATATAATAGGGTCAAGGTCCCCCACGCAGACAGTCGATAAGTGGAATATAGCTGATAAGCTTCAACTCTCAAACTTCACGTTGCGAAGTGTCAAGAAACTTACGATGTTGTGTGAGGTGGATTTAGGATAAAAAATACGTTCGTTATAAATAAATTCGTTTTAATTTAATTCTTTCTTTATTCTATAAAACAAGCACGATATCGTATTATAATTTTAATTCAACACAAACATCTAACAACACCTTTCCCCTTGATAAATCGATATCGTCAATTCTTTATTTTCAATCAACGTTCGCTTAATGCAAGTGTCTCTGCGAGGAAAACCAAATAGCCAAGCAAGCCAAATCATCAAATGTGCGAACGCGACATAATTTTTACACTTACATAGACGATTCAATGTCATATTTGAATATCTATTATAAAACAATGCTATAAATATGTAGGCATGTTCTGAGAAGTTCATAGTTCATAAATCCAGTGCTCTCATATAATACATATAAAAATAACTATATTATTAAAACATATATCTACTGGTGTGTGAAAAGAGTTAAAAAATTGAAAATACTGATTTTCAGACGTATTCTTGTATACATGTTAAATAATCGGAAAAATATCATATGGGGTATTAAAGCAAAGGCAGCAATTTCCAAAAAAGTCTAAGGCCGCCACACGTAATTTTGTCGTTATTTTTTATACTATACATATTATGGAAAATTCACCTTAATAATTCGATCGGCTGCAAATTTCACAAACACATTTGTACTGCTACCATGATCAAAAATTTTCCCGATTTTAGTTGAAATTTGCGATGAATTTGATGATGGCATGTAAGTTTCAAGTGACAAAGAAAGCCATTCAAGTTTCAAATGACGAAGAAAGTCATTCAAGTTTGAATTCCTCGCAACTTTTTTTGTTTTGTTAGGAACTGGGTGAAAACTTTAAATTACGTAAGGAAATTTTGTTTAGACTGAATTTTGGAAGGCGCGCCAGCTTGTGATAACTGCGCGGGACCGTCAAAACTGCTGCGCGGCCGCGCACGCGCGCAGCTTACGGAGTTGATTAAGGACCCATTTCACGATTAAAAATGTATTTATTACATTTTTATTAAAATGCTTAAAGGAACAATATGAATGGTCCCCGTCATCTATTCTAAACAGTGCTTGTTTTAGGGAGACCGGGTTAATTAAAACCAACAATTAATTTCTTTAAATAAATTTTCATGGAATTACCTAATTTCAAGGGACAACTATTATTGGTAGGTACGTAACATATCTGGAATTATTGTATTCGCTGTATGCTGTATCTATTCAAACAATATTGAAGCGATAATTTCCCCCAGCGATGAATTGTTGGGACATGAATTATTGTAAGCGCAATGAATATAGGCGGTGAATTGTTGGAGATCAATTGAGGGGATTAGAAGCAAAAGCATTTTGCGTATGACGAGAATACAAGGCGACGTGCTTGAATATGATGATCTGGAATAGCGTCAATTTCACAAGTGATAACTGATTTTAAAGCATGTTTATATTTTTATCAAAATTATATTCATTTTAAAATTTCCGCTCGGATTACCTACTCGCTTACAAAGATTTGACACAAAAGTTTATATTTATAAATTTCGTATGTTGGATAGTGGCGCTTTTGCTTCTAATTTCCCCAATTGTTGTAAGCGAAGTTCCTATATCCCAGATTATAAATAGCATAAGTAGTAAAGAAAAAAAAACATTCAAACATATGAGCCTTCCGTGATATATCGGTATATGCGATGATTTTTTCGTTATTGTTTTCGTAGTATTTTACAAATCAATTTCTAGATTTCATTATTCATCGAAATATTTTCATTTCTGGTCCGAAACTAATATAATGATGTTTTTTTAAAGATTTCATTTGTTAAGTGCTGTATATCTCCGCGTGTCGCGCTGAAAGAGAAACTAATTATTTTGTTTATTTTGCGCATCTCGTTTCTCAGTCAAAATAACACTCAATAATCTGTTATAAATATATGAATTCCTATCTGTTCCAGTGAACCGAATCATAAACATCGAATGCCGCGCCTGGGCCAAGAACATCCAGTACACGGGGGGACAGAGGGACCGTCAGGGTTCTGTGCACTTCGAGGTGATGATAGACTAGCCCCGGATGGTCACCGACTCGAGCCGTGATGACGGTGTAGCTGCTACTGGCCACCGTCACACGGTGCACCGACCACCAACGAGGGCGTCGCAGGAAGAAGTCAATTCACGTAGAGTCCTCGTTTCACTACTTTGCACTTTTTAATACAACACACCCTAGAGCTGGACTGCAAAGTTATAAAACGTTTACCTATTGCCATCGCTTTTTAGAAGTGCCACCTCGATTTAGTGACACGTTAAACATTAAGAAACGAAGCCTTTATTCCAATATTTAAACCGATTATCTAAAATTGGCAAATATTTTAGCAATGCTGGTAATACTTTTAATCTGTTTAAGTGAAAAGGTTTTCAAATGTTTATCAAATGAATGCAGACACAATAATGTTACGTTTGACGCCTAACCTAACCTAACCTGCTAGATGCTAATATGCTGTTTGGATTCTCTTTGGGTGACAATTCTGTAGGGCAGTAACTTTAATAAGTTATAACTTATAATAAGTTATAATTTCTGTGCAGCTCCAAAGACAGGTAAAGATTTTTAGAAGTTGGAAATTCTTTATAAAAAATTTATCTAATATACTTTTATTGATGGACTAAAGCATCTAAGGGTGCGTCTGCATGGATGAAAAATTGTCATGGATGAAACATCAGACAGATGATAAAATTTGATACGCATCAATTCTTCAATTCAATCTCTACGTACAAAATATAATAGAAAACAAATGAATGAATCGTGCTCCACATTCATTGTATGCCATCTTGTACATATGTTTTGGTAACGTGGTTTCACCTGTGTTCACACACCCTAAGATATTTACAAAAGCCTTGTTTTGAATCCGATACATGTTGATACAAGGTAATTTTTTTAATTGTAAAACGTTTAATATACATTATGGAAGTTCTCGCAAGGTGATGTATGTGTTGTATGAATTAATGATTGAATTTGAAAAAGTTCAATGGGTGCTTTATATTGAAATATTTTTATGTTTGTTTATTGAAATTTTATGTTTAATTATTTCCATCGAGACTCTTTACGATCGCTTTAAATAATAAAAAAAATGCAATTAGAAATTCCAAAACTACGTTCTACTTCAGACACCTTCATGTTTTGGCAGTATTTTTATTTTATCGAATGAGGTGTTGTATTTGTTATTAATTTATTTATTAAGGAAACATCAATTAATTATTTGTAAGATATAAATTACCGCATTACCTATCAAATATTATGAATAGGACGTTTGAAGGAGAAAGCGAGTAATCAACAAATATTGTATAAGATAATTTATTCACTTTAAAGATTACAAACAAATATTCCTCTTCATTGAAAAAGAAAAGGACATTTAATAAGTTTGTTAGTGTACTGGCAAAACACTTGCCTAATAAGCTAGTGGCGGAGGTTCGAGATTCATTCCAGGAGACCACCGAGTTAGTCCTATTTTCAAAGAACAATCATTTGGCTTAATTTGAAAATAACAAGAATATTAAAGTCACACATATTCCATATATACATCCCTATTTTTTTTAAATAGCAAAATAAAGCATCACCGAGGAAAATACTAAATTAATCATAACTGCAAATTATAAAAATGCAAAAATATTTAACTTGGGATATTGGCTTGATTTAAAAAAAAATTAAATGAATTAAATTTTCAAAAAAAATAATTAAATATGTGTATGTAATATTTGTGTTATAATGTAATTTTTTATCACTGAATGTTTTATTTGGGTGGCAAATTTGCCTTTAGGTCCAGAAGTGCAATACCAGTTATGAAGAAAGAAGTATCTGTATATGATATACATATGTACATATTAGATATATGTTTCCAACCTGGAATTCCTAGATTTAAATATTATTATTTGTATTATTTATTTTTCTACTAAATTATTATTAGGGACAACCAGCCAACTTGGAGTCCTAATAACATATCTGTGTCCAAATTGTGCACAAATTTCTAATATTAAAGAAGGCCTTCAGACTGTACTACTGTATTTTTAGAATTCTCATTTTTTCGGTGTGGCATCTTGTGACCTTACCTAAAAGGGGTGACAAACTACATATGTAAATAATGATTTTTATGTCAAAATAAAGAATTTCATACATAATGTAAAAAAAAGGTTCAGATTTTTAATTTTTTTGATGTTACACCTACCTTCCAAAAAGTATTAATTTCATCAGGGAAATAATTGCATTAAATCTGTCAACTGTGATTATCATTTAAATATTTGTAGATGGAAACTCATATTCCAAAGAATGCATGAAAATATTTTTATTTAAAAATTTATAAATGTTTTCGATAATATTATTTTTATCTATTGACAAACAAAAATCGGCAAAAAGTTTTACTTAAATATTTTAATGCATTTTGTGGGTTAGTTATGAATTAGAAATTGAAAATGCAAGTTTTTACCTCCCAAATCGCTCCATTAAAAGAACAAATTAATATATTTTGGTTTAGTTTTCTGGGGTATTTCTACGATCTTTTTGGCCTGGGTGGACCCTGCAATGATCCCATGCAGGGTCCATCCAAGGCTATATACATACCCTGTAATGGAATCCGAAATGTCATATAAACATGGCAGAAAACTCAAACCAGAAAATTTTGAACGGAAGTTAATATTTAATTTATAGAGTCTAAATGTAATGTGGAAACATCCGCATATCGCCAGGAGTGTAAATTTTCAGAGACCGTGTCTAAATAGTATAGTTTATATATAGTATAACACACACGTATAGATCAGAGCGTGACTGCTCTTATGTAAATTACTGACGAACGCACTGCGTATATATTTAACATTGCCCGATTAATATGAGTTTATACAATAGTTTATTGAATACTTCAATGTTATGCCTACAAGGTATTATTATTTGTGACTTAATTATTTGTGATTTATTTTATTACATTTAAGTTTTTCGTAGGTGCACATATAATTACATATTACTGTAGCATAAATTATAGTTATTAATATTTTAAATGATGGTCCCCTTCCATTCACCTTTCACCATTGTGAAATTTTGAATCAGCATGCATCTATTTTTCAATTATTGTTAAATTCAATGCCGAATGAAGTGTAAAGATAAAAATATTTTTATAATATTGGAAGGCCACCACTGTAATTTTATAAGCTGTTGGTAAATTATCAACCTTTGGTTAATGTATAAAAGATTATGGTTTGATTACATTTTGTGATAGGGACAACATGAAATAATAATAAAAAATGTACCTGCTTTTCAATAAAGTACTTATGCAACACTTTAATGTCCATACATAAAAAAAAATTAATAAATGTTGTGTTGTCACCTTATCTCATAATTCCATTTCATAATTGAATATATTTCATAAATGTGTATATTATATTGATTATCAAATACATCAACTGTTTAAAAAATTTATTCTTTCATTAAAATCCATTGAATATTAATTGATCTTCACATCTTCACTAGCAAGTTTAGAGAAATTGACTTACCTATCGATAGTTGGCTAATTGAAGAATATGCCCCTTACTTCGATTTTTGGCTAAATCCAAGATCGTGGCACTTATAACATCCTTGAGAGTAAAATAAGATTGGTTATAAGTGCTATGTCCTTGGATTACACCCAATCAAGGGCAAGTTTGAGAACCCTACTTTAAAAAAAAATTTCACCATGTCTTGCCACATTACACTTGAGTCATTCTATCCGTGGATAACACTAGTTTACGCAAACCATAGATAAGAGAGATACAAAATGAATACAGGGACTTCTTTTACGTTAGTTAGGTTTGGTTAGATAAAATTAAAAAGCTTAGGTTTATTAATACAATTCGATAATTCCTAGGCATGTGAATGATGATGATAAATTTTTAGATTTTTTCTGTTATGAATTAATTACCTGCTCTTATTTGCCTTTTGCAAAAACTAGGAATTTATTATTTCACAGCATTGTTCTGTTGTTCATGGTTTACGCCTTATTGTTATACAGGGTTATTTGTAAAACATTAATAACCTCGCAGGACTACATTCCTACCTTGATTATGAGTCGAAAATGTTCAAGCTATTATGACCTAATATCAATAGTTAAGGAGATATGCGACATATAATTTGCATTTTTTTTCAATATTTCTGATTTATTTTTTGTAAAACGTTGGACTATCATTACAGTAACTTATATCGAATATGAAAAATTCATTCCCTTTAATACAAGTCAAATAAAAAAATAAAAACCTTTGAATTCCAATTGGAATTTTTTCAGGGTTTTTATCATTTTATTTAACTTGTATTGAAACGAATGAATTTTTCGTAATGGATATGAGTTACTGTAATGATAGTCCAACGTTTTACAAAAAATAAGTCAGAAATATTGAAAAAAAATGCAAGCTTTGATGTCGCATATCTCCATAACTATTGATATTGGGTCATAATAGCTTGAACATTTTCGACTCATAAACAAGACAGGAATATAGTCCTGCGAGGTTATTAATGTTTTACAAATAACCCTGTGTAAAGTGATTCAAATGTCAAAATGTAAGATGTAAATTTCGAAACTTTTAAAGTGTAATAACTTTTTTAATACGTGTGACCTAATTAAATTGACAACATTTTCAAAATTAGGGCACTCAACTATAACGGGGATGCTTGCTCTTAAAAATATTTAAGTTACCCGCCATATTCTTCAATTTAGTCATTGAGTGCTATTAATTATAACGTACCCCAAGCAATTAATAGCACTAAAGGCTGGATTTTGATGAACGGTCAAATTGTACATAAATAAAATATAATTCAATACATTTTATTAAATCAATCATATATTTATTACATGCTATTTTTAAATGTAAAGGAATAAACTTTAAATTAAAACTAATTTTTTCATTGTTATTCGTCCTGCCGGATGTAGACTTGCAGAAGAGTTTCAATCATGAAATCTCCTTGAACCCACAAATTACAAGATAGAGTCAGGAGAACACCGATATCTGAAAATGTTAAGAAATTATTTCAATAAATCAAACTTGAAATAAAAAAAAATTAACCCATTAAAACCAAGTTTTTATTATACTCCCATTCTCATTTACTAGTGGAAACTGGTTCGGCGCTTAACCTACGCATTGGGCTTCGGTCGGGCCACGCTACGAAAGGGAGTAGGTAGTAAAAAATTTCCAAAAATCCAAAATTATACTATAATCAGGTTCCGTGTCTACCAGATGCGTCGGAATCCCCATACAACTTACTGAGTTGTATGAAAAAACCATTAAAAATTTGAAAAATCCAAAATTATACTATAATTTTTTCTTTTTAAAGTAAGTTTGATAGATCTCTTTGGGTTAAAAATCGATCATCAATCGATCAAAAATCGAATCAGCAAAGTTTTTTCGTCAACCAATCAATCAATTAGATGCCACGAGTTAAAATAAAGGGAGTAATAAGGCATAAAATTACAGTTGATGTAATTTCAATTAACCTCCCTTAAGAGTATGGAGCGTGGTAAGTTTACAAAATATATTTAAAACATCAGATTACCGCATAAAAATTGAGTGTGGATAAAAATATGTTTACTTGAAACATTGCTTACAATTTAACTTTGTGAGTTGAACAGCTACCAGCGGTGGTTGATAACTCTTCTCATTTTTGTATGGAAAATAAACTGGATCAAATCCCTAAAAGCGACAGTAGGTTTTTACATACTTTTTAAAACAGACCTAAAAATATTACATTATTTTAAAGAAACCTTCAAAATAATAAAAAGACGCACCTGATGAGGATAATAGCTCACGTTTAGCAAATTTTCTTGATCCCATAAATTATAACCCTCACACATTACCCACATTTTCTACAAAGAAATAAAATTTAAAAATTAGTGACATCTCTCGGTGAATCTAATGTAGATTTGAATCTAATTTATTATTAGAACTGCGTCAATATTAATGTTGTAGAAGAACGTACATAGATTAAGTATTTTTTAACAATCATGTTTTACACAGCGACCAGCAAAAAATTTTCTCTTTTAAAGTAATACTAATAAAGTAATAATAATAAAATAAAGTAAACTTTGGTGTAGACTAGTGTAATCAGGAAAATAAGACAAATTGATAACTGATGATACGAATTGAAAAAACCTTGTCTCATTCCACTGTAAAATGCACGGTGAAATAAAACAGTATCTTTTCTCTACAATATTCTGTGCTATTCTGAAAATAGCAATATTGGGATGTCAGATCTTTATCCCAGATTGTCACGAAATGGTAGAATCAGAAAGAATTACACGTAATTAATGATTTCACATCACTCTACACCTTTTATACTGAAATTGAAAGATACTAGAAGGTTCTAGGATGGTCCACATGAATCTGGAATCTCCTGAGTTATTCTCGTTAACTCTGAAAACATCGAGAAGGCAAAATTACGCATAAAAATGGATCGACCGGCTACTGCGCAATCAACTGTGTCAGAGTTGACAGCGGGCTAACGCCATAGAAATCCACAGGCAAGCGAGATCATGCAAATTTATTAAAATAAATATATTTATTTTTCTACACAAAATATCTTAGTAAATTTAACCTGAATATTTATAACTATAGTACTTTTAAAAAAATAATAATTGAGATGCGAACACGGAATACGTATCGCATCAATATTCTTACTATATTCAAACTGAGCTCGAACAACGCTTTTGCTATGAAAATAGGACTGACTTCCTGGTGTTCTGGAGTGGGGCTCGAACCACTGACCACCAGATTACTAGGCGAGCGTCATGACCACTGAAGCAAAAGCGGTGTGCTAAAATATAAGAATGTAAGGTTCTAGCCTCTCTGCCTACATCTGCGGATAAACGGTGTAATGGATGGTTAGTTAGTTAGTTATGTATAAATACCACACTATAAATGGTGCGTATGTCCAAAGATTTCACGGATTTGTCCGTTCTACCAGTAACACTTACTCCCATTTCACTGGCGAGATCCTCTAGTAAAACGAAATGTCAAATTAATTAAAATCAATGAGGTATTGCTATGCCTACTGTCCTTCAAATTATTAATTTGAACATACTTCATCGTCATGGGTGTCAATCTGCTTCTTGATTTCTTCCGGCATATTTGAAGGGAATTTAGATGCTTTGGTGTACGGGTTGGGAACCCAGTCTAGTATTTTATTAATCTTTATATAGATACAGGGTGTTCCCTCTGGATAACCGTAAGGATACACAGCACAAGGTCCCAACGTATTGACATCAAACTTGCATGGCTCTTTGTCAGATCTATATGAATCTTCAAGTGATAACAATTGACGAGACGTGTTGGTATTTCCCCGATAATCTGAAATATTTAGTATTCATTTTCTACAACGTATACATCAAAATTTGTAAATAAAAAGTATAACGTCATAAACACATACCTAAGCAATTCTCATCCAGACAATCAGTTGCAACAGATCGTTTTTTTCTTGAACTTGAACACTTTTTTACACCATCATCAGTGTATGCTTAAAAATGTTAATGTATTATGATTAAATCAAATAAAAAAGCAATTATATGTTCATTGCAATTCAAGATATGAGGGGTATAAAAGCAAAGACAGCAGTATCCCACTGAGGTGTTTCTGAGATAATTATAAAAAAAAATGTCACTACTCAAGGAAATTTCTCTGAAATCTATGAAACCTACATCTTGTTAGAAATAAGTTTTTAAAATCAATTTTCCTTTTATATATGTATATAAATATATATTTAGTTTGTAAATATGGATACTGCAGTGTTTGCTACCAAATAGTGTAAATTGCTACTTTTGCTATATACATAATTGAATATTGCTGTTTTTGTCTGTCGAGTATGGCAATTGATTTTAAAATTGTTTGAAATTATTGAATTGCACTGTCATAAACTGTAATGAAAAGATGTAGTAATGAATTTCGGGATACCATCGTTTGAGGGGTATAAAAGCAAAGGCAGCAATATCCAAAAAATTAAAATGTTTTTAATGCAGTTACCGAGGATTACTGATTTAGAATGTACTGAATTCGAGATTTTAGAGGAAATATAGATCTATCCCTTCCAAAATCATGTTTCCAAATTACTTAAAAGAAAACATATAACAAGCGAAAGCAGAAATATCCACTTCGACCAATCAACCTCCAAGGATGTGTCACATGATAAGATGGCTGCTTCATACTAATAAAGTTGAAATCGATTTTAGACTGACACATAGTAAATCAAATCAATCAAAATACACCAGGTTCTGTTTTACAGTTTTTTTTACACGATTTTGATGTAATGCTGTGCAAAAAATTAGATGACGAAAATTTTATTTTCTAATTCAATTGTTTTAGCACATTAGTTCCAAGGAAGTTCACAAGTGATGAATTCGATCCACAATCACAGTACAAAAATTAGAACACAATTTTTTTTTTTTCTAATTAAATTGTTTTATCAAGTTAGTTACAAAGAGACATGTGAGACATTGTAAAAAACTCGGAAATCATTTTCCAACGAATAATCACAATGTAGAACGAGTTGTGCGGTTTAACTAAAATTTGACCGAAAGGGTAATCCCGACTCGGGATTGCATTCCCTAATATGAATAGTTGTGCAGATATCAAAGATTGCATTTTTTTTTCAATATTCCTGACTTATTTTTTGCAAAATTCATTTGCTTTAACACAAGTTGAAAAAAATTATAAAAACCTTGCAAAAAATTAAAAAAACGTTTTTTTTACAAGGTTTTTATCATTTTATTTAAGTTTAATTGAAGCAAATTAATTTTTCATAATCAATATAAGTTACTGTAATGATAGATAGTTCAATTTTTTGCAAAAAGTAAGTCAGAAATATTGAAAAAAAATTAAAAATGCAAACTTTGATATTGCTTATCTCCATAACTATTGATATTAGGTCATGGTTGCTTGAACATTTTAAACTCATAACATAGACAGTAATCTACCGGCCATGTTTCTGTTGCTAGCACTGGTACACCCTGTATAAAACTGATAAAAATAGTTATGTAACATAACCCACCATTGATGTCAATGACTCATTTGGTACCAAAAACAAATTCGATAACATCTTAAGATACAACATGCTAAGTTCCCCAATTATTCAAACGGAAATAATCATTGTGAACCTACAAATACACCACTATAGTGTTGAAATATACAAACCTGAAAGAATTTTCTGAATTTCATTAGCATACTTTTCATGATGACCCTGGTTAGATGTGTGGTACCATATTAATGGAGACTTAAAGTTGACCATCGGGAAAATAGATAAACCTAAAAAATGATTCTTTAAATATTGTTGGACTCGTCAATATTTTATTTATGATAAATAATATTTATTAAAATGTATAATCTGTTCATTTCGAATTCCCCTGAATACTCTAGTGTGAGTGATACTCTCTTTAATACGTTACTTGTGTAGTGGTATTAGTTTTTAAAGGTGCACTACTGGCCTGTTCAGTATTATGGTGACTGTCGAGTGGAGCGGTTGTTTCTATATTTGTTATGTTTTGTTTTAGGACATGGTGACTATATTACATCTTATCATAATAAGGTTTGCATCCTCTTACCTCAAATTCTAAAAAGGCTGATATGATTACATGACTGTCAAGAAAGGGCACAGCAATATCCAGCAATATGCTGAAGACAAAGCTCTACTATCTACTGGTTCTATAGTTCTATATCAACACGTTAGCCCTGATGATGGAACCAGCAATGGGATCCGAAACATCGGCCAGAAAGGTCATAAAAACACGGCGTAATACCCCAGAAAACGTAAACCAGAAGATTCTGAGTGACCGTGAAAACCTATAGACGTACCACTATAACTAGGCGTGCGAGGGAGGGCGTCGCTGTCGCGTAACAGAAGTTGTCAGGGTGTAAATTTATTACACAATACATAATGTACAGAATGTTCGATGACCGGTGTCGTATTAAATACAGAAATTTGGTCGGGCAGCACTAAAGAAACCATGCAGTAATGGCGGCCGTTCTATCTCTCAAACTGTCAGACTTTATTGCTTCATTGGCAATAGTTCTTGCACCATCCCGGACTGTTTAGGATGTTTTGGACATAATAATTCAGTGTATATTGGTAATCAAGATGACACAGCTCGCGCTCAAAGACGAGAATGAACTGAATGACAGGGCGAGGGGTTACCGCCGGGTGCGGGCGGGGCGGGTTTTACTTCAAAATTCGCCGCACGCCAAGTTACGTTGGGCAAGCAATAAGAACATTCTTAGAGCTCTACTACCTTATAAGTTTGCGTAAAACCAAATACAAAGAATATGCAATTATTTTCAACAAACATGGACATGAAATATTAAGAAATCCCATTGAGAAAATATGGTTAATCATTAAAGGATATGTGGTCTCCAATAATGTTGACATGACATTAGTATCTATAAAAAGATCAGTTTTGGAAAAGGTTGATGAATAATATAACCATCAACGAATTGGAAAATATTTACAGACATACAAAATCAATTGAAACCGAGTGAGTACATACGTGATGAAGAATGTTCAATGGATGAAATCCTGATACATATAATATAATCAATTTAATATAAATTTAGGGCCAGCCAATTTAATATAAAATAAATAAATAAATCAATTTAATATAAAATGAGCAGTCAGACTCTGATACAGACAATAGTTTATCTGATTCAAATAACTTACTTTATTTAATTATTATTTTTATAACTATCTGTATTTTGTCATTTTTACTTGTAACTAACCTTGTACTTGAATCTTTTAACTGCATATCTATCTGTCTTATGTGATTTTTTATTTTATATTTCGTAAAAGCCCGTACGGGAGTTAAATAAATAAACAAATATATTACAAGAATTTAAAATTATTTAAAAACAATTATACCTGCACATATACAGTAGAGCGTTGATTAACCGAACGACCGCTTATCCGAACTACTACGCCCGCCCGACGCTGCAGTGCTCGTGCACTTATTGCGACTTGTTAATATTGTACTCGTATATCACTTCCAAGTAGCCGCTAGTCGATAAACTAAATTTTGCCGCGTGAAAGTAAACCCTTGATTTAAAATGCCTAAACGTAAACGTATTGTCCTTTCTATAAAAGATAAGATGGAGGGTCGTCAAATTTTCAAGCAAACACGGACTGGTTAAAACGATTTAAGTCGAGACATGGCATTCGTGAGCTTCAAATACAAGGAAAAAGATTCATCAGCAGCTAATTCATTCAAAATAAAACTAAGGGATATACTGAAGGAAGAAAATTACGCTCTCAAAAACATTTACAATGCAGATGAAACCAGGAGAGCTTTGCCATGAAAAACCCTTGCTTTGCGTCATGAATTAGCAGCACCTGGCTCTAAAATAAGCAAGGATCGTACTATCGCCTTAGCATGTGCTAATGCTACTGCTTGTAATTGGTAAAAGCAAGAAACCACGTTGTTTCAAACACATTAATATGTCTGCGATGGATTGTTGCAAGTTTGCAAAGTGACAGTTGTGTTTGTGCTTGCTCTCTTGGATAATTACTTATTTTGGATAAAACAGATATTTATAACCTTTTTTTCCCTTTGTATTTAGTTTATATTTTGTTGTATCATAGCATATTAACGAATTTCTGTTTCTCCATCCTTAATGGAGGACTTAAGACCTCCGGATCCTCCGGATCCCCCAGATCCTCATCCTTCACCATCTACTATAAGAGGGATATCGCGTTTTCCTTTGGAGGATTCGGATTCCTCAGAAGATTCCTCTTTTTCAACTTTAAAAAAAAGGAAAATTGAAAAAAATAACTTCGAAAATAAGACCTAAGCCCTCTACCATCGTTGCGTCTCCTCCTATCTCCCCTACGCCTTCAATAATCCTAGCTTTAGAGCCTTCTTCTGCTCCTCAGGTTCCTCTTCCTCATCCTCAACTGTTGTACTCTGATTCAGCAGTATCCCCTTTTCTGGTCTATGTTCAGAGAACAGAACGAGGTACAATCCACCCAATCGATTTTGGTAAACATATTTTGCATCAAAAAACAAAAGGCATTCGCCCAGATGGTATTAAGGCAGAAGGTAGATATAAAATCTCTGTTGAATTTAAATCTGGAGCTTTGGCAAACAATTTTGTATCAAGTTTTAGCAACTCGCAAAATAATAAATTCAAAGCTTACGTTCCATCCTTTAATGTTACCCGCCTGGGTCTCGTACGTGGCATATCCATTGATCTTTCAGAGGAAGAAATAATTTCATATATCTCTACTTCACAAAATATTGGTAAAGTAGTAAAGGCTAGACGTCTAAACTATAAAGATACTTCCTCTGGTACTGTCACATGGAAACCATCACAAACAGTGGTCCTCACTTTTGAAGGCCAAACCCTCCCTTCTCACGTATATCTCTTGTATAATTCTTTGCCGGTAGAACTGTACACTTTCCCAACCAATCAGTGCTATAATTGTTTCCGCTATGGACACTCTAAGGTGACATATAGATCCCCTCCTCGATGCTTCAAATGTGGTGAAAATCATCTTACCAATCAATGCCCAAATCCTTCGGATGTCCCCACCTGCGTGAACTGTTCAGGTAATCATGCGGTGACTAGTTTTTCATGTCCAGAATTAACCAGACAGAAAAACATAAAACAATATATGGCCGCCAATAATGCATCATATTTTCAAGCATCCAAAATATTCTCGATTCCCAAAAAATCATTTGCCAATGTCTCATCTCAACCTCCCGTTACTCAAACCCCCCAGAGTTGCCTCTTTACACCTAATCTTCCTGCTACCTCTTTCCGTAATACCATAATCCTAAATCAAAAGTCCCTAGCTCTCCGGGATATGACAGACAAGGACATAATGATCAACTGTTCTCTTATAGTTTTAACCCATCCAATGTCATTACTTCTAATATTAGCCAACCAACAAAAACTCCTATTCTTCCACCATCTACTCCCCTATCAAATGCCATTAGCGATGAAAATTCTTCTTTTATTCAGACTTTACTTATGATACTCATTAATTTAATTTCTAATAGCAATTCTTTAGCGTCCAACGCTGCTTCTATAATTTCATCCCTTAACTCCCTTCATAATGGCCTCCGATGTTCAAATCCTTTAGTGGAACAGCCGTAGTGCTGTTTGTAATAAACACGAAATAGTCTCTCTACTAAAAACTTACAATATAGATATAGCAGCAATATCAGAGACCTGGTTTAAGCAGAACTATCTGTTTAAGATCCCAGGATTCTCCTGTCTCAGGGATGACCATCCAGATGGCAAGGGCGGAGTAGCCCTACTTATAAAAAATTCCTTTTCCTTTTCTCAAATCCCTCTTCCGTCCTTTCCCTCATTCCAAATAGTAGGTGCTGAAGTCAATGATGTGGGATATGTTTCAGTATACTGCCCCCCCAATGGCACATTTGACATTGATGCTTGGAACTCAGTTATCTCTCTTCTTCCTTCTTCTTTTTTTATTCTTGGAGATCTCAATGCTCACTCTCAGTCATGGGGTAGTGCATTTTGTGACCGATCTGGAACTAATATTATTTCATTCATTGACGATAATAACCTAATTATCCTCAATGATGGCTTTCCCACTAGGTTCAGTCCCCCGTCTCAACGAGCCAGTGCGGTGGATCTGTCTATCTGTCCCAATTCCTTAGCAGCGTCAACCAGTTGGTCAATACTAGGAGATCCACACTCTAGTGACCATTTCCCTATAATCCTATCATTTGTCTCAAAATCATCCAAATCTCCTGTAATAAGAGTTCCTAAATTTAATTTTTAAAAAGCAAAACTTCCGCGAACTCCTTGAATCCTCTCCCCTCCCTTTGCATATTACCTCTGAGGAAATTCAATCAACATTTTCTCAATTAATTTCAATTATCCAACATGCAGCAGACAAAAGCATCCCAAAATCAAACCCTAACCCAAAATTCCCCGCCTCTCCCCCCTGGTGGGATGAAGAATGTACCCAGGCCGTAAGAAGGCGTAAAATCGCTACGTCTACCTACAAAAAAGATATGAGTATGGCTAATTACTTAGTTGTCAAAAAAACCCAGGCTCAAACCAAAAAATTTTTAAGGAGGAAAAAAAGAAAGGGTTGGCAACAGTTTTGTACTTCTGTATCCCCCACTACTCCTATATCTCCGTAAGTATCGCTCATCTTTTATTCCTTCCGTTAAACGGTCTTCCAACAATCTATGGCTAGGAGTGTTTGCTGACAATCTGGCACCTCCACATGTGCCTCATATCAGTGAATCTCCATCTTTAACTCATTTTTCAAGTCCCACGTCTTGGTGGGATGCTCCTTTTGCTATTCAAGAATTAACCTATCCTCTTCAAAACCTTAAAAATTCCTCGCCCGGGCTGGATAAAATATCCTATATCATGATTCAACATTTTCCTTCCTCCACTTTAAATTATTACTTATTTGTCATTAATAAAATATTTGAAACTGGACAAATTCCTGAGGAATGGAAAATCCAATTGGTTCTCCCAATCCTAAAACCAAATAAAGATCCAGATTTTGGATGCTCTTACCGCCCAATATCCCTATCTTCTTGCATGCTAAAGGTGGTTGAACATATGATTAAAAACCGTATTGATTGGTATGCAGAACATAATGAACTCCTTTTGTCCTCTCAATTTGGTTTTCGCAAAAAGAAATCTGTTTTTGACAACCTCAGTATTCTTACCTCAGATATTAGAATATCTCTTTCTCTCGGTAAGTGTACTGCAGCAGCCTTTATTAACATTCGTGGTGCATATGACAATGTGAGCCCTATCTTATTAAAATATAAGCTTGTAAAACTGGGTCTTCCATTAAAATTAGTACAACTAGTCTTTAATATTTTATGTGAAAGGACGATCTTAATAGATGGTCCGTCTCATAAATTAATCAGAAATCTTTGGAAGGGACTCCCGCAAGGTTCGGTCCTCAGCCCCCTTCTGTATAGAGTTTATTTACTGCTGACCTTGAAGAGTCCATTCGAGAGATATGCTCCATACTCCAATACGCGGATGACATAGCAATTTACTGCTCTGATAAGGATATACATGTTGCTTTAAAGAAGCTTGCTAGAGCTCTCTCGGGGCTCAACTCCTGGCTTATCTCCAATGGACTCCAAATGGCCCCCTCATAAAGTCAAGCCATAGTTTTCTCAAGAAAACATTGTATTTCCCAGACGTGTGTCACATTTGATGGCTTCAGTATCCCACTCGCCAATGAAATAAAATTTTTAGGCATTATCTTCAATAGAAAATTAGACCTCCCAAGTAACCTCCATGATCTCTAAATGCGAAACGAAATTGAACCTCCTCCGTGCGACATCAGGTGTATGGTGGGGATCTCATCCTTTAACTCTGAAACTCATGTATAATGCCTTTATCCGGAACCATTTAGATTATGCTAGTTTTCTGCTTGATTCTCTTCCGAAATATTTAGGAATAAAACTAGACAAAATTCAGTCAAAATGCTTGTGGTTGATTATTGGAGCCATGAGATCATCTCCGATTAATGCATTGCAGGTGGAAACATTGGAGCCCCCTCTCGCAATCAGAAGGCAATATTTAGCTGACAATTTTACTATAAAGTGTTTCAGGGTCCCCAACCACCCTATTCTTGCTATTTCTCAATCCCTTCTTGATCTCACGAAGTCAAGTGCATATTGGAAAGGTAAAACTCCTCCTCTTTTGACTCGGAGCTTCTCCAGATTGGGGAGTTTCATCCCTCGAGTCCAATCAAACCCTGTTCTCCCTATCTACAAATTTCCTTTTTCTAATCACATTTTTTCCCCTAAAGTCATCTCCTTGGGAATTGACAAATTCACCCTAACCCTAGGAGAATATTTTCTGAAGTAATAAATAAAGAATGGTATGGCTGGACTCAAATTTTCACTGACGGATCCAAACTCCAGGCAACCGGCTGCATGGGTGCTGCGTTTTAATGTCAAAATGATGGTATCCAAGGTATATTTCAACTCCCAAAAGAGACATCCATTTTTACTGCTGAGTGCTTGGCAATCCGAGAAGCGCTAAAATCATGTAACAAATCAATCAACAAACAAAACAATCAAAGAAGTGCCTTATTCTTTCAGCCCCTTTCGGCACCCTGATGACCAGATCTGCATGGAAATTCGGAGTGTAATTCATGACCTTTCCTTGGATAAATTTGAAATTGTTTTGGCTTGGATTCTGAGTCATGTAGGCATCCCTGGTAATGAAAAGGTAGACTCTCTGGCTTAAGATGCAATCTCACAGGGGGATGTCACATTTTCCACTATTCCAGTGAGCGATCTTCTCAATATTACAAGAAACGATGCCGTACTTCAGTGGCAGTCTCATTGGGACCTCACTAAAATGTCAAAAGGTCGACACTACGCCGCTATTCAGCCACTTATCCCATCTCGAGCCTGGTTTCACAGGATCAGATTGAGCAAGAGGGAGACTTCAATGGTTTGTCAAATGCGTCTGGGTCATTGCTCTATCCGCTTATACCTTGCAAAAATTCATGTTCTGAACTCCTCAATCTGTGAGTGTGGACAAGAGGAGGAGGATTTGAACCACTTGTTTTTCAATTGCATTTTAAATGTCGGTACTCAGTCCCTACTCCAAGATCTTGCAAATCTTAATGTCCCTTTCCCTACAAATATCCAGCTCTTGCTTACAGACTGCCGACGGGAAGTATTGAAAGCGTTACTACGATTTTTAGAGAGTAAAGCATTGAGCTGTAATGTTTATGTCATCGACTATTGACTAGTTTTTGGCAATAACATCCTTTTACTGGGTGACAAGCCATTAAATTTAAAAAAAAAAAAAAATGTCTGCGATGCCTGTCGTTTACACTTCGCAAAAGAATGCTTAGATGTATAGTACAATTTTCATGGAATGGTTTACAGAAACTTTTATACCCTCTGTAAAAGCCCGCCAATTAAAAAATGATAAAAGAGAGAAAACATTGCTTCTTGATAACGCCCCAACTCATCCATCATGTGACATCTTAAATAAAGAAGTCAAGTTTATAAAAGTCATGTTTCTTCCACCTAACGTGAGTTCATTGTTAGGGCCCATAGATCAAGGCGTTATTGAGACTTTCAAACGGTATTATAGAAAAAAAACAAGAAGAGGACGGAAAAGAAAGCCTGATAAGAAATCATAAAAAGATTGATTTGAAAGACACGTCCAACATGATCAGAGCAGCATGGGACAGTGTAAAAGAGCAGACCTTGAAAAATGCGTGGAATAAAGTTTCGTGTATAATGGAAAATCCTCTGAGTGTACGTGTAAATAAGAAACAGGAAGATACGTCTAAAATAAAATAAATAAAATTAGTAAAATCAAACCTTACCAATGTATATAAGTAAAGCAATGAAAAAAAAATGATAGATATGCTAAAAAAGCTCGATTGCCACAAATGTGATGAAGAGGTTCAACAATGGATGGATATCGAAGATGAAGATCCCGGGTACCAAATTATGCAGGATAGCGAAATTTTAGATCTCTTGACTAATAAGACTGACACCACCGCCAGCACCTCATCAACTATAAGTTCAGATAATGAAGATGAAAACATAATTGGTGCTTCTAAAACGTTTACTTGCTTAGATATTGCGTTGGTTTGAAACACAAGCTGAAAGCAACCAGTATCAAATATCTGTCCTTAAAAAAGTATGTGACCTAGCCGCTCGTAAGCGGGTTGAAGATTTGAGATTTGATTGAAGATTTTTTTAAGTGTTAATTGTACCTAGTATGTACATACATGTTTTATTACAACATTGTCTGCATTTTTTTTTGTTTAATTCCTATTTGCCATTAAAGATATAATTGTAAATATGGTTTTCATTCACCTGTACTTAAATATGTATGGATGAAACAATACAGTTCGATAATCCGAAAATACCGGTTTTCCGAACACCCACGTCCCCCAATCAATTCGGATAATCGACGCTCTACTGTAATATGTTAGCATATAAATATTTATTTTAAATTTATAAAATAAAATATAGTTTTTCATAATACATGTATGTTTATTTTAGATTTCGAAAATAAAATAGTATTCTTACTTATTATTTGCATCTTTCAATTATTTAAAAAAACTATGTCACAAGATTTTATAAACTTTACTGTTACTCACAATAATACAAGGGGCATTCGAAAAATGAACAGACCCTATAATAGTTATATGTACATATTTTTTTAAATGGAATGTGAATGAGAAATAATCTTACATAACTGAAAAAATTATTCGTACATACCACATTCTGCTCTCAACGAAGAACCAACAGAGTGAATATTATAAATAGGCTTCCCTTCCAAACTTAATAGTATTAAATTGATATACAGCATTAAGAGGAATAGTAAAATTAAAATCAAACAAAATGCTATATAGTAACCGCATAGTTTACCTTGAAATATAAAAATAAATTGCATGAATAAATATTTGGTATATGCATATTGATAATTTAATCCATACTCAAAATATCTCCTTTTGGAATTGATAATACATATATGCAATCCAGCAGCCTTATTCCAGGTTTTACACTAGCGACTTATGTCATTAATTATGTTAAACTATCCATTATGTTACATGTGTGACATTCGGACTGTTCACGTTAAAGCCATGTATTCACTAGGGGACAAATTGTCCCTCAACAGCACTCGCGGCATAGAGTCTACGTGATGTTGCAACGTCGTGCACTGTTCTGCGACATCGCGCACAACATAGCGCGGCATTTCTACGTGCCGTGGCAACGTTGCCATGCGTACGGTACCCGAGCGAGCTCACTGCAACATTACACGGGGCGTCAGTACCACGTGGTATGTTTACAAGTGAATATGCATGCGCTGTACCTGTCAAGATGACAATGTGGGGAAACGAAATTGTTCTTGAACTCATCGAGCTGTATCGATCGAAGATCGTATAGAATATCCGTCCTTCTTTCTCTTTGCAGTAAATAATTTCGCATCCACCACCTTTTTCTCCTCTTACGTTAGATTACGTTTCGATAAACTCGTTAACATAAATGGATACGCAGCTGTCATCATAACCTCATAGGGCGACATTTCCGTGACGTGTGGAAAACAATAATTATTTTCAAAAAGGACCTTGTTTTTAATAATATTCAATTTACTACAGTAAAACCTCGTTAATTTGAAATTGCGACCCAAAAAACATTTCGAATTGCTCGAAACAACGTTTTCGGTAAATGACGAAGTGTAAATAGATACCGCAGCTGTCATCATAACCTCATCGGGTGACATTTCCGCGACAAGATATGCGAGTCCCGGTGTGTACACGTCAAATGACCGCGTCATTGTCCCCGAAACATGAACGTAGATGTTCA